>BCJJ01000090.1:0-25681 GCA_039545355.1 Trichosporon coremiiforme | reverse complement strand
TAGCATGGACAGCAGGCAGTTGAGTTTTATCGACCTCGAGCCACGCCCTCCTACGGTGGCAAACTCTGATCGAGTCTAGCTCGGCGGGGTGTGTAGGAGCGAATTGGCGACGAGTGATTGCTGCCTCGAAACTTGTCTTCCGACATTCCGTTCTCTGAGGATATAACAGAAATGCGCACGTCGCTCTGAGCCTGATAGACGCCGCAAGGTTTTCTAAGCACATGCATCTCCTGGATAGGACAGAAATCCCTAGCAGGCGTTTCATCTACTGTACTCGGAGCCCTCGGCGACTTCGCTCGTTTGGAAGCTGATCTGCGACTAGCTTATTCCGAAATCCAATGCAAACCCTTCAATGACCTCCGGCTCACTGACTGGAGGCAGATCTGCATACCAAACTTTGTGGGTGGACCAGCGGCGCCAGTGCAGTTCAACCTTCAGCTGCGGGTTCGGAGGTAGCTTCGGGAAAATCGGACTCATCATAAATCCCTAATCGCGCAGTGCTTTGTGGTCGTAGCTGCACATCGACTCATCATGACGGTAACTTTTGACCCCAAGGATGTTCCCCACATCTTTGCGGCCATCTTCCTATACCTCATGGGTCTCCGTGACCGCGAGCAGACGATCTACAACGCTCGCCTGGCCTCAAAGAGTATGCGCAACGCGGGTCGACCGTCTTCCCTTCCCCGATATCGTCTTCAAGTTTCCGCCGCCCAGCTCGGACAGTCGAGGTAGTCTGCGCTGCTGAGAACCTCAACACTGGCCGTCCGTCCCCCTCCCATCCTTCAGCAAGAACCGTAAGTTGGAGGTAGTGAGGATTCGTACTAACTCAACCTCGGGCACCCCGCTCTGGAAGTCTTAAGCGATTGTGCTGAACCGCGCCAAGAAGGTCACCATTGAGGACCAGATCCTCGGTTACTGCAATGTCAAGAAGCTGGCGGCACACCTGTCGCCCACCTGCTCCATCGTCTTGAAACACGACTCGTGGGTCCTGCCGATGGGCTGGAACATCCGCCTGCCCAAGGCGAAGTCGCTCTCGAAATCGTCTTTACCGGATGGGCGAGTGCCGCCAGCCTCATCGACTGACGATCCACTACGAATTTTCGAGCATCACTGTTCGTCTGCAGTACCCCCCGTGGTAGCTTTGCGATTGGAGCCAGCACTTCCACTGCATCTTCTCGTTCTGGGCAATGGTGCTTCAAATCCAGGTGACGCACCCTCAGATCCGGGCAGAGCACCCCGTCCGGAGCAGACAGATTGTGCGCTCCGCCCGCTTCCTCGGCAAGCACAGGACCAACCCCGATCTTGAGGTCGTATGCACCCTGTACTACACCCAGCCCGAGGCGATCAGAGAGCTGACTCAACGTTAGCTTGCCAAGGCTCTGCTTATTCCCCGCCCGCAGGTCACCGTCAACCCCTCGAGGTCGTGGCGGCCAGAGGACTAGTGGTTTTCACTCGAGGGGGCCTGAACTGGGTTCGGGACACACAAGGCTTTCACATCCTTCGAATCCACAGGCACGGCACCATCAACTCCTCGTCTCCTCTTAAGCTTCTCATGTCCTAACCATTGTGCACAAAACATCGAAAGGACGCAGCACGCTCGTTGTATCACCATTCATGCATCACGCTGGCTGAATTATCCTAAAACTCCCCAAAACGAGCCTCGGCGCCACGTCCGTTTACGAACGGTGAGCGGACTTCTTCCCGATCGCCGGTTCATCCTGAGCGGCCCTCATTGCGGGAAGGACCTGACATCGTCATTGACCATCCTCGGCGGGGGATGATGAGACTGAAACTCTATATCAGCATGGCTGTGATTGGGCCCGAATCTCATCTCGTCATGTTGGGCGAGTCCCTTGTGGTCCCTTTGAGTGGGGTTGCCCGAGTTGTCCTGGGTGGAGCTGCCCGCCCGGTCAATGACGTCAGTGCCTGCAAGCTCAGTGCCGTCCCTCCACAAACTCGTCGTGCGCTGGTGCGGACCTGACTGTCCCTTGCTTTTTTGACGATGACGGCGAGCGGGCGAGCATGGCGTGCCAAGGACCTTCCAGCGATGCATAGGCAGCACATGGGCAGTATATAAGCATTGGAACTAGCGCATGGGTGCTATCCTCTTCATCACATCGAGAACGAGAACACAAGCAATCACAATGACCTCTTCGGAACAGGACAAGATCAACGACAAGGTCGGCAACGACAGCAACCACGACGCCTTTGACGCCAGTGAGTCACCCTGTTCCGGAGGCGTCGTGGAGCCGCAGGCGCCGTGATTGCTGCGGCCGCCGCAGTCATTCTCATCGTCTGACTGTGCGCCCCCACTACCTCACTACCTCACTACCCTACCTCGGCGCCTCGGCGCTTGGCAGCCAGAACGTGAAGCTAACGCTCCAGACGACTCGGCCAACCTCACGACGCGCCTCGAGCAGGGCAAGGCGCAGGAGGCCGCCGCTGACGCCGACACGCCCGAGGTCGCCGCGCTTAAGAAGGACCCGACCGCCCCCGCGCGCATGCACGGCAACGAGCCGAGCCGCGGCGCCAAGATCGACGCCCAGCTCCAGGCTGAGGAGGAGGCCGAGCTCGAGCGTAAGGGCAAGGCTTAGTCCGAGACAGTGATCGACAATCGGAAGCCACCCCCGGTGATACACCCGCGTGGAGAAGTTAATGCATAATAACTACAAGCCATCCATCCTCCCTTCGACTGGTTTGCCTCACTAATACACAGTTGCGTTCCGACTGATGCTTTACACAGTTGCGTTCCGACTGATGCTTTGACTAATATACAGATGTCAAGCGGCCAATACAATGAAAGTGAGACTGAGGGCGAACTAGTCGTAGAAACGACGGTTCGAAGACGGGAACAGCGTTGGAGTTCCGTTGCGCATTCTGGGAATGGGCGTGGGCGTCCTCTGGGTGTCGTTGAACCTGGGAGTCGTAGGACTAGGTGGGGTGATAGTGATGCTGACGAAGCTGTCATCGGTGTCGCCATGCTCGACACTGTCAACCCTAATGGTGGAGCTGAAGAAGTCCTCGTCGGCGGCAACGTTGCGGACGATGAACAGGGGCAGGCTGACACTGCTCGCGCTACAGAGCGAGATCGCGTCACGGTCCCTCTGGTCCCAGTATCCTTCCCAGAGGAAGATGTACACCGCATCGCCGTCGTCGACCCAGTCGACGCCCCGGCCCTCCTCGCTCTCGACGTCGTCCTTGTCCGGCGACACGGGGACGTCGGGGTTGCCGCGCTCACGGCAGGCGGCGAGGCGGGCCTTGAGGCGCGACCAGCCGAGACGCAGGCGGTGGGCCCACTTGTGTTCCGGCTTGGGGCCGGTCGTGGAGCCCGTCTTCGAGGCGCGGAACGAGCTCCAGTGACGGGGAGGAGGCGCACTCATCCCGCGAACAGGTGTGACGATGCGGTCAAAAGTGTACCCGGGACGACGGCGGGGATCGATTGGAGGCGAGCCGCTAAGGCGGACGAATCTAAACTGGAACCCGGAGGTGGGAGCCGCGGGGACGCTCGCTCGAAAGGCGGGAGGGTTGGAGAGGCTCATGTTGAGCAGAGCTGAGCAGACGGCGTAAGCGTCGGCGCGCGGGGGCCAAGTCTGCCTGTGGGCCATTGCGAGTTGTTGGATGAAAGAAGGAGAAGCAAAGAGGTGCGGTCTATTAACCGCCGAGGACGGTCGTCGCTCGAACAGTCGACGGGAGGAGTCTTGTTCATCACTGTTCGTCGGCTGTCAACTGTTAGTCATTGCTCTGCAGAGCTGATATCAACAACGCTGCCCAATGACTACAATGAGCCACGGTAGCCGTCACGCAACAACCCGGCCACAATAACTGCCGCCGAACCCCACAATGGCGACACCACCCTCGCGCCACATTGTTCTACGTTCCGTGCACCGTCTTAGGTTAAACAGAATGTTCTAATGCATACAACAATGCCTTTTAACAGGGCCAATGGGCAGTGTCTACGGGGCGAAGTATCCAGAAGAGGAAGAGCTGATGGATCCGAAGCAGCTGACCGCCTCGCATCTCTCCTCCCAATAGAGCCTCAGTGCTTCAAACGACGGCATTGATGAGCTGTCCACCACTGAAATGTTGGGGGACGGCGTCTCAGGAGTCATGGGAACAGCTGTCGATGCAAGTCTGGGCGGGGTGACAGGCGGCATGGCGAGGGTCTGCAAGTTGAGGGCAGACGGGGCAGACCTGCATCGTTTACGAATCCACGGTTGCTTCGACGGCGACATCTGTTGCAGAACCTCGGGGGGAACCTCGTCGTCATAGTCGGAGTTGCTATACATCGACTCGAAACCGTTGCTGTGATAGGTCTCGTAGCTGGTGTCCTCGTCCCAGGACTCCGAGTGGTCACTGTCGTCGTCATCGCCGTCGTATCTCTCTTCCTCTTCGTACACGATGCTGAGGTCGCGGTGCTGGAAGCCGATGGAGGGGAAGTTGAAGTTCTCCTCGTCAATGGAGTTCTCGTCGATCTCAGAGAGGGTGTTAAGTTGAGGAGCTTGCGCCACCGTGCGCTTCGGTGGCGAGTCGGCTGAGTCGTCCTCCTCGACAGCCTGGAGGATCTCCTCCATCTCCCACTGAGTCATGAGGAGTTGGGTCGGGGTGATGGGGATCCCACACATGCTTGATGCCGTAAGGATATCGAAGTCGATGTCCGCTTCGACATGCTTCCTCAGCTGTCTAGCAACGCCGCGCTCGGATTTGGGGTCCGAAGCTCTGTCCGCGACAGGAGATTGGTCGCAGACCGTCATGAGCCTTTTCTCCTTCCATCCAGAGACTCGCTTCCAGATCCACTTCCTCCAACGTGTCCTGCTGGTAGTGAATTCTGGACGGTCTGCATCCTTCTCGGTCATGATCGCTGCCTGGTTTCTATCATTGGGTGACTCCGTACATGCGACGATGATTTGCTTGCACCACCTTCCGAGCTGGTGCCAGCGGCTGGGTCCAGGCTGGTCATCCTCCCGAATCGCAATCGAGAGCATCGTGGTCATTGATGAGGTGTCGCCGTCGAAAGGCTCGCTGTCGAAGGGTATACCTGTGGAGGAGTTGCAGAGTCAAGATGAAACGTGGAGACATCAGTCTGTCTCCCGTCCAGCATGGCCGCCCAGAGAGCATAGCCGACCATGTGCATCAGAAGATGTAAAGCGGTCAGCGGGATTGTGTGGACTGAAGTTGTGTGCAATGTTGACAATGATGCACTAGCGAGGCTGCACCGCTCGACAGACTTTGGTCGCACCGTGTACACAGCCGCCGTGCTCCCTCAACACAATGTAACCAATTGCGCTGTCTGTTCTTGTGCTACAGTCAGCGTGATTCAGTGACAGGCAAGGCTGTTGAGACTGTTGCGGGTTAGCTTTTCAGAACGCCCGGCCTGGAGCTCTCGAAGCGACGAGAATGGGGAAAGAACGCCGACGGACATGGGGTTGGCGAAGGTCTCCATGCCGCCAGGCCGAGGGACCCCGCGTTATCAGCTGCACGTGACCGCACTTGGCCGGTTATCACGCCAAGCGGAACCAAATAGTGCGGTCCCAGGTGACGCAACGTCGTCAGCGTCTGAACAACCGATCGAGAGCGAGGTCTACTAGTCTACTAGTCTATTAGTACTGGCCGAGTCTTCCTCGACACCTCTCACACATCTGCACCTCAATCTAAGCAAGCACAATGGCCGCGCAACCGGTCAAGCTGTACGTCTACGACCTCTCCCGGGGTATGGCCCGCACCATGTCCCAGGCTATCACCGGCACGCAGATCGACGGTATTTGGTAAGCTAGCGGTCGCCTGTTCACTGCTGACAAGCAGGCATACTTCCGTTGTGGTCTACGGACGCGAGGTGTTCTATGGACAGGGAATTATGGAGGCAGCTCCGGGGACAACGCACCATGGCACGCCGGTGCAAATCATTGACGTCGGCGAGACGTATATCGACCAGGACACGTTCGAGGAATACCTTGCTTCCGTTGCCGAAGTGTACACTCCGCAAGCGTACCACCTCATGGACCACAACTGCAACACGTTCACGGCTGATGTTGTGGGATTTCTGACCGGCGCCACCATTCCAGACTGGATCACCGGCCTTCCGGCGCAGTTCCTCAAGACGCCTCTCGGCCAGGCGCTCCGCCCCCAGTGAGCTCTTGTCCCGTTTCAGTCCGGCTGACTTCAGGATTGACGCCATGTTCCGCGGATCCAACTCGAGCGAGCACCGTATTGCTGCCCAGCAGGGCATGCCGAATGCTACGAGCGTCGCTACTCCGACAACTAGCACTCCAGCCGCCGGCACACCTCCGAGTGGAGCAGCTGCTGCCAACGGGCAGCAGGACCCGCATAACCTGGCCAGCATGTTCCTGAGTGCGGTTGCGCAGCAGGCTGCCGGCAACGGCGGCAACATCCCGGGCCTCCAGAACGGCGGTCCGTCTTCCTCCTCGGCTCCGAAGGCCCCGCAAGTTCCGGCTGGACCGGCGCTCCAGCTGGTGACTTCCTCATCGACGTTTGATCAGCTGTTGAAAACTAGCAAGGCACTCGTCGCCAACTTCACGAACACGGCCGGCTGCCCGCCGTGTCGGATGATCAAGCCAGCGTACGAGTCGATTGCAGAGGCGCAATACCCCGAGTTCGGCCCGCGAGGAGCCCGCTTCGTCGAGATCGAGCTTGACCGAGGAGACGGCCAGAACCTCGCGAGCAGGTATGGCGTGCGTGCGACGCCGACGTTCATGTTTTTCAAGGACGGAAAGAAGGTCGATGAAATGGCTGGTGCGGACAAGCGAGGACTCGAGAACAAGATTGAAGCCTTCCTCGATGATTGCTTCCCGCAACACGCTCACAAGCGCCTATACCTTCCCGCCACCGAGCGCATCAGGACGAATCCCATCACTGCGACTGCGACGCCGAACTTCACGGCATTGTTCGGCAAACTCGGGGGCTTTGCTGGTGCCGCTGGCAAGCAGCACGTCGACGTGCTGAAGTCCCAGGTTGGACCGTTCCTCGAGGGCAAGGGCGGTGACGCGGCCAGCATCGTGGACAGGTGGACTACGGCGTCCGGAGAACTGTTGCAGTTGCTGAAGCCGGCCGAGGTCTTCCCGATCGTCGACCTTTGGCGGTTAGGTCTGCTGAATGATGGCGTTGTGCGGGTTCTGACTCCGCGAATCGGCGGACCAAGCGACCCCATCGCTCCCATCCTGGCGCTCACCGCGAAGGAGCTGAAACAGGGTGTTGCAGCCACTCCGCGCCCGCTGCTCCTCACGACCCTCCGCTTGGAGACAAACCTCCTTGCCCCTCTCCCGCTGGCTACGGCCGCCCTTGCCCGACCAGATGATCTGTTGTCGGTGCTGGTCGAGGCGCTGCTGCACCCTGACGTTGGTGTGCGCAAGGCCGCTGCGGATGTCGCTGTCAACGCTGCGGCGTGGCGCCACCGGGTTCGCGAAGCGACGCCTCAGACACCCGACACCCCGGAAATCGGAGGCGAGGACTGGGAGACCGAGCTTCTCAGTGCGCTCATCGAGGCGATCGCACGCGAACAGGACGCTGATACAGGCCACCGGCTACTCGTTGCTGCTGCGCTGGTCATGTATCTGAACCCAGGATGGGACGAAGGAGTCCAGCCGCTGCTCGAGGTGCTTGGTGCGCGAGACACGATTGACAAGGCTGCCAGGAGATGGGCCAACAAGGACATCCGCAAACTCGCGGACGAGATCACGCTCAAGATGCTCAAGGAGTGAGCTGCCTGGGGCATCACACGAGAAGTCGAACTTTGGTCTCCTCTCACACCGGCCAAGTAAATAGTGCCTTCCTACCCCCCGCTTGATTTTAGCTCGTGTTTAGACTGTGTCGACCTTGTATGGAGAGCGGAATGGCTGACACGTCGATAGAATGTTTGGGTCGAGGACTGTCCTGGATGTCATGTACCTTTGTTCCTAATGTGCATTGAGAAAGCATTGGGTGTGGGAACCGCAAGCGTGGGAAGGGCACACGAGCAGAAGACGAGCGAAGACCCAAACATGAGCAGTGTCAGGAATGTTGAAAGGGATGTTTTGCAGTCAGCGGCGTGCGAGGACCTGACCAAAAATCAAACCAGGCACGGGCCACCGTACAACGACGCGACTGTTTTCTTCCGCCCCTGTGTCGTGCCTATGGTGGGTGGGTACCTTTCGCCCAGCGTAGCCCGTCGTCAGGCAAAACATCCACCAACATTGCACCCTCGTCGTCGTCGCCGTCATCCACACCTGTCACCTGTTCTCGCTCTTCACACATCCTCAGCCGAAGCTTATTCCCTCACCAAACATTGCGTCGGACCTGGACAGCGCTCATCAACCATAAACACTACGACTCGCCCTCAACATCTGCACTCGCACCCCCAACTCTTGTCAACAACACGAACATCACCCGCAACAACATCATCTAACCAATTCAGCTACGACACCGACACCGACCCCAACTCCAGCCGTGCCTTCTCACTCCGAAGGGACATGCCTGCGTCTGCCTGGTCTCTCCCCGCTTCGAGCTCCGACACGGGGCTCGCCGAGCACCTGCGTCAGCCTGGCCCCAGCCAGCGTGCAATCTCGGACAGTGCCGTGTTGATGCCTCCTCCTCCGCTTCCGGCAACGCACACCGCCAGTGCTGGCAAGCTCGCAAATCACCCGTACATGCGCATGGCGCAATCGACTCAACCCACACCTCCATCCAAGCCTGTGTTCTCGGCGTCAGCTTCAACAACGACAGCGCTGAAGTCAACAACCTCCACCGGGCCACAACCAGCAAACTACAAGCGCATGTCGGCCGACTCTGCCATGCCCCCTCCAGCCCTTCCAGCCCCGACACGCCCAAGCAGCGTCTCAGAACGCCGCTCCATGTTTGAGCAACAGCCGGAGGCGCACACTTCGAGAGCCGATCCTGTCCAGAAGGCGCTCCAGCGCGCCTCAGACCCTTTCGCGTTACCTGTCACCCACCGTCGGAACAGCGATAAACAGGAGGTCGACACGACGGTAGGCGTTTCTCAACTGCACTCATCACGACAGCAGCCAGTTCCGCCTTCGCCGACACTCAGTTCCCGCTACCAGCCCTCGTCGCCCACAACCTCTTACACCTCGCGCTTCCCCCCACAGTCTCCCACTACTGCGCAGCCGACACCTTCACGGCTCCCTCCCCAGTCTCCGACCATGTCGCAAGCTCCCTGGGCTCGGCCTCAGTCGCCGAGTGTCCCGCCTTCGCCTCGCTTCGCTCCGCCTAGCGTGCCCTCATCGCCTCGGCCGACAACGCCTGCTCACCGACACTCTGCCTCCATCAGCGCGCTGCCTCCGCCCTCGCCGCGAACTCCAGGACATAAGGTGTCCCGGAGTCTGAGCGGTTTGCAGTCGCCTGTTGACTCGCCAAAGAAGCCCGAGCTGCCGTCGAACCCGGCGGCATGGAACCCCTCTCAGCTCGCTCAGCACTTGCGCTACTCGCTCCGCTCTGGTGCAGACGGACAGACACTTCCCGTGCCGGCCGTCGAGGATGTCGTGACATGGGTTCTTCGTCACCGGATCGACGGAACGGGCTTCCTAGCTGGGGTCGAGGGTATCGGCGGCAGCCGACCGCCGTTCCTCCCTGTCTTGTCGCTGGTTTCGCGCAAGCTTCGCCGGACGAGCCGCGCACAGCGACACGCTGCCCTGCCGCTGCCAGAGGACATGCCCGAGGAGCAGACGAGGGTGCGTCGGCTGGCGCACGCCTTCGAGTCGGCCAGTGAGGCAGAGGATGACCTGCATGCGCTCCGCCAGCAGCTCACCGGTAACAGCATTGAGGGCTACGGGCGCGCAACACCTCGCACGGCGGAGAAGCTTGCCTGGCAGCCCCGTCCGCGCACCGACAGTGTTGGGAGCAACATATCTGACTCGCGTTGGGAGTTGAGTCCGACGAGGCACGCCCCAGTGCCCATCGAGCAGCTACTCGGCCCCCGCCTTTCGCTCGAGAGCGCTGGACAGGCAGACGACGAGCTCGAGGTGCGGTCTGGTGGCGTCCGCTCTCCATCCCCCGAGTCGCCGCTCATCAGCCCGAAGCTCCTCTTCCACCCCGCAGCTGATGATGTGCCGCCGCTCTCGCCGTCGTCACCTCTCGGAGACGTCACACACATCTCTAACCTCTCCGCGGTACTCTCGCCCAGCGACCTGTTCTCACCCGAACACGCCGCAGGCTCGCCGCTGGCCGAGTCGCCGAGGTCGCCTCTCCCGCTCCGCAAGGCGAAGCGTGTTAGCAGCACGAAGCGCCTGCCGTCTACGTTTGACGACGACGAGTCCCGCAAGGTCACCGTGACTCCGAGGCGGCGTGCGAGCCGCAAGCGCCCCAGCCTCGGCATGTCGCCTGCCGTCGAGCGCTCACCGGTCCGCACGCCAGGCCCGCCACTCGACGTGCCATCCCCGATCCGTACGCCGGGCTCGCCTCTCCGCGCCGAATCCTCGTCGACTGCCCCCTCACCACTCCGCGCTGTCGACATCCCCGTACTCGCCGACCTGGAAGTCACCCCTGAGCCCGAACCCGAGCCCATTGAGGAGGAGATCATCGAAGTCGCCCGCGCCGAGTTCACCGAAGCCACGCCCGAGCCCGACTTTGTGCCGCCCGTGACGCTCGTCATCCCAGGTTCGCCTCAACGCCTCGAGCGCGAAGTCGCCACGCTGCAGGACCGCGTGCGCGAGCTCGAGCAGCGTCTTGCCGCCGTCACGCCTGTCGACACGCCGACCGATACGCCCATTAAGCGCCCCGTCGCCAGCGTCGAGACAATGACAGCGGACGAGTTCAGTTTCGAGAAGGAGACGTTCCTCCCCGCCCCTGAGCCAGTCGACACCGCGGTCCAGGCCGAGTCAGAGGTCCTGGAGGCAGGTGTACAGGCGGGAAGCTCTTCGGCCGACGCGCAGGTCGACACGGAGCACGCGACCGCAGTCGTCCTGCACGAGAGGGAGCGCGAGCATTGGGAAGCCGAGTTTGCGCGCACCGAGCTGCAGTCGTGTGTCCCGAACCAGCTCGGTCTCGCGTCCTCTGTGGCCGTGCAGACCTCGCCTCTCGCACGGCTCGTGACGATGGAGGACGAGCCCGAAGTAATCTCGACAATCACCCCACCCCTGGAAGGGGGCGAGGACCTGGCGCGCAGCCGCTCGTCGTCCACCAGCTCCATGGCGAGCACGAAGGGCATCTCGCGCCCGCTGCCGAAGGGATGGTGGCATGCGTTCCTGTCGCCTGACGAGGCGATTCCGCCCATGCGCGACGTGCCTGTGCTCTTCTTCATGGCTGGGATGGGCGTGGGGGTTAGTTTCGGCGCGGTCGTGGTGCGCGTCATGCTTGGACGGAATCTGCTCCGTGCGTGAATGTGCGCGAGCCGGCGCCGGAGGCGGCAGCGAGCTCACGTTTGTGCCGGCTACGGGGGGGCAGTGTGAAGAAGTCTGGACAAGTGTGCGCGGGAAAAGAGTCAGAAACCAATAGTCAAGCCCGCATCTCATCTGTACCCGATCTGTGATCGTATCCCATCTGTATGTAATGATACAACAATGTGCTCTAGCTGCTGTGTGTATGCCCAAGATGTCTAATCTTCGTGCCCGGTCTTACTTCGTGGCCCAGCGCATCGTGCCCTCCCAGACGGCGAGCGCGGCCGCATTCG
Organism: Trichosporon coremiiforme; assembly: GCA_039545355.1. NCBI lineage: Eukaryota > Fungi > Basidiomycota > Tremellomycetes > Trichosporonales > Trichosporonaceae > Trichosporon > Trichosporon coremiiforme. The sequence goes on along the minus strand of BCJJ01000090.1, from coordinate 14,067 downwards.
TGGGAAACGCGCGGAGAACGACGGGCACGAATCCCTTGTAGAAGTTCTTCAGTCTCGCAACAGAATTCCACCCCACCCCGCGGCTGGGGTCGTACGTCTCCCGCCACACGATCCGGTACGCGGCAAGCACGGAGGGATACTTGGGCTTCGTGGGCGAGTCGGCCATGATGCGGTTCTTGATGTTGTCCATCGGCAGCGCGGCGAACCAGTACATGTTTGACGCGAGGCCTCCGGCCAAAAAGTTGGCAAGGCCGGGGGAGAGTTCCCAGGACGTGCCCTTCCAACTGGCGAAGAGGCGGTTGAAGATTTCGAAGCCTAGGAGTTAGCTCTGGTACCCTCTGTCTTAGCTCAACATTGAGCGGGGAAGCAGGAGGGAATGCTGGGTCAGAGATCGAACAGTCGGTCGTCTCTCGGTCCGTCCCTCCACACGCCTCGCTTCGCTCGGCGAGCGTACTCACCTCCAAACATCGCCGCAAAGCACGAGCGATACATGAAACTAGCCGGGAGGCCGCGCCACATGCCCGTAATGCCCTGGGCGGCTATCGTCTGCCGCACAACGTCGACGGGGCCCTTGTACTGTTTCGGAACATGTTCGGGCTGTACGAGCTGGAGCTGGAGCTTGCACTTGATAGTCTCGGTGGGGTGGGCGACCGAGGCATTCGTCCAGCCCGCCATGAGACCGGCCAGCGCGTGACCGGGGATACTGAGTCTCTTCTCTGTAGCTGGCCCCCCGTCGGGAGAGGGCGCCCACTCGGTCAGGATTCCCCAGTCTTTCAGACACGCGCGGTAGTTGTGCAGTGAGCCCATGAGGATACTGTCGGTTATTCCCCAGGACACGGCGGGCACGGAGGCGCCCTTGTACAGCGCCAACGGACCTTCGCGGCGTACCGTGGAGAGGAAACAGTCGCCGGCGCCCTTGTAATAGCCTTTCGGAGCGCATTGCACTGATGTCAGCTTGACTCTGCCATGAACCCAGATCCGCTGCTCCGCCCAGCACGCCGCACGTAGCACGCCGCACGTAGCACGCCGCACGTCGCACGCCGCACTCTGCTCCGCTCAGCACGCGCCGCACGGGTCGACCAGCATTCGCTGGCCCCGCACCGCTTCTCGGGCCCTCCTCACCCCCTCACCTCTTTCTCACAACCCACACCCCGACACAGCTTCACTCACATCTCGTCTTGATCGTGTCGAAAGGATGTCCGACGATGAGCTTCGTCCATCCCGAGAGCAGACCGGCCGCAAAGCCGACGAAAGGCGAGTGCGCCGGCTTTTCCGGAGCTATGCTCTCGCCCATGGCGTCAAGAACCGCTTCGGGGTGCACTTCGTTGTTGAGCTTGGAGAGACGCGCCGCCTCGGCGTCGAGGTCGGTGTCGCGGGCCATCGCTCAGATTTCCGAACCGTGGGTCGGACTTTTTTGGCTTGAGTGTGTGTGTGATTCGTGCGGGAACAGTCGCAGCTGGCGTTAAGCGAGAAGGATGGTGAGGTCGACGAGGGCGCTTGTTTTGGATATGAGTATGCAGTAGAACAAGCAAGAGATAGAGATAAGTGTTGACAAGGTGTCCGGATCGTCAGCACCAGAGGCAGGGTTACGAATCTGAAGGACAGAGAGGGGTGACGGAAGAGCTGGGCCGGTGGGCCCCCGCAAACATGGCTGAGTGCGGTGGGCGACCTGACCTGTCCTGACTGGCGATCGAAGGGACGGGTGAGTCGCGCGGCGGCCCCGCGTCGTTCACCGGTCTGTCGGCTTTCTCTCTGCTCGAGCGTACAGGGTATGCAACCACCGGAGCTGGTGGTGGACTCGCTGCGTATCAGGGTGTTGGGACGAGGCACATATGCTTTGTTAGTGTCTCTACGGTAGACTTGGCCGGGACAGTCACACGACTCGAGTGATCGCGTCGAGGGACGGGGCCTGGGACAGGCCTGACCGCAGACGAATACCCGTGGGAAACCTTGAATCTGCCAGACATCGTCTCCGACCTTTGGTATTGGCATCGGACAAGTCGTTAGAGCTCACGATGACGCCGTGGGAGACCTGGAAACTGGGCGCGTCGATGGCCGTCCGCGTTTCCTGGAATCGGTCACGTCGGCGTCCACACTGTCCACTGTTTGCCTCGGCTCTGTCATCCATTCTCGTTTCTCGATTGATGCTCACACACACACTGACTTCCTCCGTTGGGACTTCACTCGGGATCCACCTGGATTTGCCTCGCCTTGCTAGAGCCCGCACTCCTCGAGGTGTCTGGGGACCCATTGCCGGATGACCATGCCAGCTCCTCGGCAGACTACACCCTCCAGAACACCAAGATGGACCGCGTCCAACTCACACACCTTGAAGCGACGCAATGTCTCAACGCGAGCCGCGTCCCATCGCTGTGGGCGATCCTGGGCATCTGGGCAGTTTCCGGCAAGGAAGCGTCTTGCCTCCAATGTCACCACCGAGGTCATCCCCGAGATCCTTCTGGTCATGGAATGTGGGACCAACGAACCTGAACACTGCCCACCGACATACGCTGAGGTCATCACGATGAAGTCAACTGCCCGTCACAGCGGGCAGGATGGAAGGAATGAGTCTGACAAGCAGCAACCTGTCGTCGATACGAGCATGAATCATGTGCGTCACTGGAGGTAGTGTCAATGATCTGCCGCGGCTCAATCTCGTCTGTTCTTTGTTCATAAACCGAGGATTCCAACAGCGTATTCGCACACGATGATCATCCTCACAGTCGACGACCTGCATACCCAGCTATCCAGACATGTCGGACTGTGCACCAACACCCCAGGGTATCGACTGCACGAGATTCATGCGCAGTAGCTCGATCCCGACGAGCCCGGCTCTAGACCTATCCACCCTCTTGACCATCAACACGAGCACGCACCTCGGCAGGATAGGCGCCGGCCTCTCCGCAGCCTCAGCACGCCTGAAAGTCATCACCCAATGCGCCACTTCCGAGGATCTGAGCACGCTCACCGAGGATCTCGACCGGATAGAAGCCGAGCTGGACGCACTCCGAATCGCGCGGGAGATCAGCGTGTCAATGTCTCGAGCATTGAGAGCTACGGAGCTGGAAAGAGAGCTGGGAAGAGCGAGGAGACGCATGATGCGCCCCCTCCCCGGGAGTGGGGAGTATGCGTGCGGAGACGTCGAGGGGGAAGGGTCGGTGTCCCCGGCAAAGATTAGGCAGAAAGTGTTGGCGTAGAGGGTGGAAAGGGTGGGGTAACCTCGGCTCGCCCGGCTGCGCATTCCTCCTAATTGCTTCGTTCTCCCACTCGGCCACACCTCGCCGAAGCCCACTATGCGCTACACGCCAGCAACGAGACATAGAAGATACATACAACTCAAAGCTAGACCTGGACAGGACTCAGGTCGACGTCGCGGGCACGCACGACGCCGCGGTCCCAGAGTCCCATGACGAGCATGCCACTCTTGCCGAGGGGAAGCGCCGTGCTGCCCGTGCCGATGTAACTGCCCCTATCATCGAGCACGACCTGGACCCTCTTGTCGACCTTGGTGAAGAGCCTGTTGACCTCGGCACGGGCCTGTTCGGCGGTATCCCGTTCGCGCGCCTTCTCGACCGTGAACTTGACGACGCGCGTGCCGGCCAACTGGCCCTCGCCCTTGGCCTGCGCGGTCTTGAAGTACTCGAGCGCGCTGGGGTGGCCGCACGCGAGGAAAGTGTAATTGCTCCCCGTGGAGAGGAAGTGCACATTGTCCATCGTGTACCCCACAGGCAGGGTTTCGCGGTACGTGAACGCCTTGGGGGTGGTGGAGTCGCGCGCGGGCGGGTCGACGTCGTAGATCTGCACTTCCTGCCCCACACTGCCCACTGCGGCGAGGAGCTTGCCGTCGTCGCTGAGCGCCAAGCCGTTCGCCATGGCCAGGCGCTCGCCGACGGCCTCGGACTTGACAGACCCGTTGACCTCGGTGAGCAGGTACACGCGCCCGAGGGGGAGGCCGAGGAACGTCTCGAGCTTGGCGAGATGAGGGTGCTTGCGCGGCGAGAAGCCGTAGCTGTTCGTGACCAGCACCTGGTGCTCGTTCAGGATGACGACGCTGTTGGGCACGTTGACGTCGCTGCTGACGAGGGTGCGGAGCCAGCGCGCGCCGTGGCCCTCGAGCTTCAGGATCTCGATCCCCGGCGGAGTGGCCAGGTTCGCGACAGCCAAAAGGTCGCCCTTCAGGTTGAGGCCGAGCTGGTGGAACCCGCGACCCTCGGGCCAGTCCGAGACCGAGAGCGTGCGGTGCGTGTTCGACCCGACATCGTACCACACCAGCGTCCCTCCCGGCGCCGCGGTCGTGTTGCCCTCCCCGCTGAAGGGGTTGTAGATCGCCCGGCCCGTGTCGGTCGAGAAGATGACGGCGTCGTGCTGCGGGACGTAGACGGCGTCCTCGGCAAAGGAGATGGGCAGCTTCTCGGTCAGGACGGGCTGGACTTCAAGGGGGTTCACGACCCCACGCGGCGTCAGGAGCGTCAGGCGCGGAGAGGCCGTGGCTGCGAAAAGTCGGTAGTACCCCAGCAGAATGCTGAGTGGGTAGAGCAGGAGGAGCGGGGGCTGCTGTCAGCTGTTCAGGGTCAGGAAGCCGAAGCTGCAGAGAAAGAGAGCGTACTCACGACCGCAAGGAAGGTGAGGGGAACCCGCATGCTGAGAGAGTGGCGGATGGGGCGATGGTGGGCAAGCCAGTTCGGTCGGTGTTGTTATGTACGTTGTCGAGTTCGCGCGGGGTCGTAGTCGGAATGTGAACGGGTGAACCGGCACATGACGTTGTCCCTCCGACCCTCGTCGGTTCACTCGGCTATCATTGTTGACCGATCAACAATCCGCTCAGTCAGCGAGATCTGAATCTTGTCTAGACTCCTGCCCTCGTCGTCGCCTGCTCGACACGGGGTCTCTGCTCGTCACGGATACACAGGTGCGGAGCTTTGTCGTGTGCATAGTCATCAGATGATCGTGACTCTCACAGATGCATTGCAGATCGGAGGCACAGCCTCCTCGTGTCGTACAAACAGACGAAATCGTTACCATGAGAATCTGGGGACGCGTGTATGAAACCTCGTGATATACGGGACGGGCGAAAGTTCTGTGCGTTTCTTGGTTTGATGCTGGTGATTGATGAACTGGGCTCAATGTCGTTAAACCGTAGTTGTGGTGGTTGTTTGGAATCGAGGCAGATGGCACGGCTGATCGATCGGAGGGATGGGTCTCGCAGGGAATGTTGGGGCATGCACGCTGATCGGAATCCCTCGCGGTTGCGCGGGCGTCGTGTCCCAAGCAAACGTGGCAAAGCATTATCCGAGGAGGGGGGGAGCGTGTATACCCCCCTTCCAGTCATCGCTGTCGACTCCGAGCTCACCGATTCTACCCAAGTGGTGCGCGGTGCTTACGCCGGCCATCCTGCTCCCCGCCCGCTCATCCAGCCGGCTCCTCAGCCAGCGGCCGCTCTTCTCTCCCGCCTAACCCTCCGAAACTCGGCGAACAGCCTCCGCACTTCATCGTCGTCACTACTACTCTCGACCTCGAGTTCGGCCATGAGTCTGCTGATGTGCTCCAGTTTGGCTTCTTCTTCGTCGACCACTGCTTCAGGTGTTTGGGGTCGTTTTGGTCGTTTTGATCGTGTTGGTTGGGTTGGTGGGATTGGTTGCGTTGACTGGCGCGTGGGAGCATGGACAGGAGGAACAGAGGGGACTGGGTCGGAGGGGACGGAGCTGTGAGGGGCCGGGTCCCGACTCCGATATCGGTCCTTCTTGCTGGCCCTGGGCACAAATGTCGTGGGGTCCAAGTCAGATGTTCTCGGCACGAACACCCTCGGTGGCCTAGATTTGACCCCAGGGATAGCCTCAAGGTCCTCTGACCGGAGCGAGATGGGCTTCCGCTTCTGCATAACGGGCAGAGTTTTGATTGAGCTTGGCTGGAGTGCTCTTTTGTGCTGTCCAGTCGACGGCCGGAGTGACTTTGGCTTATCCTGTCTCGTCTTCACATGTTTCGCCTGATCAGACAATGGCAGAGACGAGGGTTGAAGAGACGAGGGTTGAAGCGACTTAGGCCGAGGGACAGATGTAGACTCTGGCTTCATGACAAGACTGGCTGGTCGCAGAGCTAGAGAGTTCCGCGTTGGTTTCAGGTATGCCACTTGCATATCCAAATGTCTCCTCGGACCTAGTTCTGGCGGCCCCATTCGATCCCGCATGGCTGGTGGCAGGGACTGGGGGTGTGGTTGCGATTGCGGGTGTGACTGGGTTCGAGAGAAGGAGGGCCGGGATGTCGTTTGCGTTTGCGTCGTGGCGAGGGTGAGTTCTGGCGTCGGGGCGAGGGCGGTTCGTCCGCTTGATCGGGTCGAAGCAGGTAACGGTGTCGGAGGGGGCAGGGGTGGAAGTGTCTTGTCGGACCGCAGATCCTGTTCCACTTTCCTCTGCCCGTCCTTGCTCACGGCCCTCACCGCGTTCCCCTCCGACCTCCTCCTCTCCCTATCTCCCTCTCCATCCCCATCCCCACCCGGCCGAGCACGTAGGCCGTCCCTCACCTCATCCCAGCTCCCCAACTCCGGATCCCGGCACCATTCAGGCCAACATCCCCCCGGCATCGGTCTCTTATCCCCAACCGCGAACGTCGTGAAACTCGCATCGCTAACTAGGCTCGCTTGAGGCAAGCTGAGAACCGATTCGGGCGGGCTGTCGCTGCGTTCGACGTTGTAGATCCAGGACTGAACACGCAAGGCTTTCCTGCTGTCGTACGAAGGGTGGAGGGGCCAGTTGAGCCAGGGACATTCGCCCATTCTCCCTTCTTCCTGCTGGTATTGCCGTGGGCGAGGATGAGATGAGCGTATGAGACGTACTGAAGTTGAGCGAAGGTGATTGTGTAGAGGACTTGAAGGACTTGGAGGATGTAGAGCTGCTGATGAATGAAGCGAAAGGACGAACACACTCGCATTGATGCACTTTGGGGTCGGACTGACACTCAGGATGCCGCGCTTCGTTCGCACTTGCGCACCGCTACTGCACACTGTACCACTGCGTCGCTCAGACATTGGGGCCAGGGTCGTCGGGCGGGGGACTGTGTCACCCGCAGCCCAACACCCGAGGGATCACCGTGCACCACCGACTCCACCGGGTTCCTGTGCGTGCACTTATGCATGGCTATGTACAGGGCTATGATGCACAGACTCGCTGCTGGATGAGCTCAGCAAGCTCCGCGTTTAGTTCTTCTTCTTGTTCTTCTTGTTCTTCTTCTTGCCGCCTCCGCCGTTGCCGCCAGTCTTCGGCTTGTCGTCCTTGGTCTCGGCGTCCTTGGCCTCCTCCCCCTTGGCCTCCTCGGCAGCCTCCTTGGCCTCCTCGGCCGCCTCCTCCTTGGCCACCTCCTCCTCGGCCTTGACCTCGGCGTCGGACGCGGCAACGATCGCGGCCGCCTCCTCCCTCGCCTCCTCCATCTCGACCTTGGCCGACTCGGCGACGTCGTCGTTGTCGTCGTCGTTGATCTTCAGGTCCTTGACGGCCTCCTCAACGGGCTTCTCGGCCTCCTTCTTGGGCTCCTCCTTCGACTCAGTCTTCGTCGGCTCGGGGACGATGATGTCGACGGGGTGCTCGGGCTCGCCCTCGGGGTTCTCCTGCACCTTGTTCGTCTGGTCCTTCAGCAGCTTCTCCTCAATCTTGGATGGCTCGGGGATGATGTTCTCGACGGGGTGGTCGGGCTCGCTGGGGGTGATGGGGGTGACCTCGTTCAGCTTGACGTTCTTGACACGGCCGGCGACAACGGGCGCAGACTTGACGGGGGCAGCAGTGACGGGCTCGTCGAGAGCATCGACCTCGTCCTTGGCGGGAGGCTTCGGCGCATCCTTGGCAGGCGGCTTCGGGGCGTCCTTGGCAGGAAGCTCAGGGGGGTCGTCGCGCTCCGAGACACCGTCCTTGATGCCGTCGTAAGCGTTCTTAGCACTCTGGCCGACGGCGCCACCGACAGCAGCAGCAGCCTCGCCGATACCGCGCGCCGCAATCGTCGCCTGAGCCCACGAGTGCTCCGCGAGGGCCTTGAAGTGCTGCGGCTTGCCCTCCTCCGGCGTCTCAACGCTCGGCGATGGCGGGTAACCACCATCGTAAGGTCCGCGCGTTGTCGGCAGCGTCTCCTGAGAGTTCGAGCGGCCAGTGAGTCTGGACACGAGCGACGAAGCGCCGCCCATGATCGCGCCCGTGATGCTCTCGCCCCATCCCTTCTTCGGTCCGACCTGCGGTCCTCCGGTCTCATTCTCGTCGTCGACAAACAGCTCCGTGTCCTCCCACAGGTTGCGCGCGCGGAGCTCGGCCTCGAGAGCGGCGCATTTGCGCTCGGTGTCCTCCCACTCGTCGGGGTCGGTGCTGATGTCAGCGGCTGCATCGAGCGTTTAGCGAAGCCTGGCCGAGAGTTATGCAGGCACTGATCACAGCGCACAACAGAATGCGGAGGTGCTAGCCAGCGCCAACAGCATCCTAAAAATGTGTCGCAAGAGCAGCCGGATGTAGCCCCTCGAACAGGACGTTTGAGGGATCGCGACTATGGCAGGGCGCGAAGGAAAGACAGTTTAGAGGAAGACTCACCTGTCCTTCATGTCAATGCGGACAGTTCCAATCCCCTGACCTTCAGCCGGCGGCGCAGGCGTGAAGATGAAAGAAGCGTGCTGGGCATTGCTCTTCGTCTTGCGAACCGGGCTGTTGGCGGCGAGGAGGAAGCTGGTCTGGCCGACGGAGAGGGCTAACTGGTCGTGCGCGCGGCGGGGCGGGTCGGCAGGTAAGAGGGAGAGGGTGAGGTCGCCCTTGGCGAGGGGGACGGGGGGCACGCCAGGCGCGGGGAGGTGGTACGCCGTACTCCCAGTGAGGGTGAGTAAGGTCGTCATGGTGTCGGTCTACTCTCGGGAGAAGGAAGAGGGGAAGGGAAGGGAAGGTGCGCAGTGGCGAGGCAGACGGGAACGGGGTTGATTCCAGCGGAGGAAAGTGGGGGCCTGAAAGGAAGGCGTGTCCGAATGAGGCGGCGTTGATGATGACGTCGGTGGTGTCAGTGTCGATGTCGAGACCTGCTCCGTTTCTGTTCGTTTGTCGGTGGATGTCAACGACGAAAGACGAAAAGACGAGGGAGGGATGAGGATGATGGGATGTGAGAAAGGACAAGGCCGGATCGGAGTGGAGTGGATGGCAGTGTGTGAGTGGACTTTTGGAGGAGAAGATCGATTGGCTGTGGACTACGCGCGGCTACGCAAACATGGCATCGAGGGCAGAGGCGGAGGCGGAGAAGGGCGCACGCCCAGCACCGGCTGCGCGCGCCTGCGGCGTGCACATGACAGTCCCCCTGGCTGGCACACTGGGACATTGCAACTGAAACCGCAATACAAGGGCACCGCCTAACTCGGAGCTCGGATAAACTCCGCTTTCGGACCTCCACCCCCTCACAACCAGTGACAACCCGCCCTTGACATGTGCCCAAGCCTACCCCTGCTCCCAGCCCTAGGCCCTGGACTCCTCATCCAGCTGGCATCAGACGCACGACCCAAGAATCCACAGCATCGAAACCAAGATGCCCATGCTCATCCCAATCTAGTGGCTAGTCATGCCCTTCTTACATATCGCACTACAAGGGGATTTACACGTCCTCTAAAAGGCTGGGGGCATATCGCGTCGAATCCAACTACCCTTCGAGGAGCGCCTTCACGAACGGCTCCATGAACGACGTCGGACCTCCGAACACTGCCATCGACAGCGCCTTGACAGTCGCATCGTCGACCTTGTCACCGCTGCAAAGGCGCACAACGCTCGTGACTCCGATCAGAACCTGGCTGTCAGTTACGCTTGCCGAGAATTTTGAACTCACATTCGCATTGACGCCCGGGATCTTCTCCACGATGGCGTACACCTCGTCGCGCGTCATGACAATCTTGCACAGCACATGCACCTCCTTCGGGATCAGCGGGCTGGGGAGCTTGTACAGCACGAGCAGGAGGGCGTGGGCGACTGCTCTCGGGTTGCCCTCGATCTCTGCTCCCGAGTCCAGTGCGTCGATCACGGCGAGGACCTCTTCCAGAGGGACGGTGCCAGTGAAGAGATCTGGAATCTCGCCAACACCCATGAGGTGTTCGAGCAGGCGCCAGACCTCGCGTGGCGGCTTGCCCTTCGTCGGCGTGCCGGACTCGGAGTACGTGCTCGCTTCACGTGCGTCTCCGGCTGGACCGAGCAGGTCTTTCCGCGTCGCGAGCGGGAGCTTCTGGATGGCGTCCGGCAGGCGCGGGAGAAGGTCGAGTGCAACACCGGCAGTCGTAGGCACAAACTGCCCGCACAGCGAGATGAAGGACTCCTTGCCTTCATCAACCTGCAGCACGAGCACGTCTGATGTCAGCTAAGGACGGGCTTTGGGCGGCTTACCGTTCATATCCTTCTCGACGTCGAGCGAGAGCGTGCTCTCTGCGTCCACATCGGCGACAACGACAACCTTGAGCTCCTGTCCGCTCTCAACCGTTCCTTTGAACGGCGTGGGCCAGAACCATGGCTTACAAATGGGCTTGCCCTCGGACGGTGTGCGGAATGAGAACGAAGCAGGCACCCGTCCGTTGTTCTTTAGGGTGAGTTCTCGCCGCACGGGCTGCAGGTACCTGAGAGTTAGCAGAGCGCAGCTGAAGTCAACTCACTTGACCTCCCCGAATTCCATCTCGCCCTCGAGGACATCCAGACTCGGGCGGTACATCTCGTCGAGGCGGTCGAGCTCGCACTGCGCCATGACGAGCTGCTCGCTTCGCTTCGACTCGTCGAGCACCCGCGCATCGAGCGAGTACACGCCTGCGAGCGGAAGGTGGTCACTCCAGAGCAGATCGTCCGGCTTGTAGCTCTTCGGCACAACAATCGTATCGCGCGTCTTGTACAGAATGCGGTCCGTGTACGCCGGTGCGCGTTTCGGGTCCATCGTCACTGAGCCGTGCACATACTTGAACGTTGGCCGGAAGTTGATGTCCGCCTCCTTGAACCCGATGAATGACTTGGATTCCTCGATGTCCGAGATCAGCTGGTCGGCGGTTAGAACCGTCTTGTAGTCCTTCGCCTCGACCAGCGCTCGGACTTCAGCATCCTCAAGGTCGACGCGATAGTTGAGGTCACCGAACCAGAACTGATGTCAGCTTCGATCTGAGCGCCCAAGCTCACCAGGACATCGCTGTCGTCAACCCGCAGCAGATCACCCTCCTTCGCAGGCCAGTAAGGTTCGAGAGCTTGGCTCGCCCCACCCGTCGTCGCCGGTGCTGGGAAACTTAGTCCGTTCAGAAGGGAGTAATAGTCATACCGCCGGCGTTCGAGCTGGTTGGCGAAAGCAGCCAGGTCTGGTGTCAGTTGGAATGGCCGAAAGATTCGCAACTCACGACTGCAGACGAAGCACACGGTAGTATCGTATATCTTCATGCGGGCCGCGACTCCAGCCTTGTTACCGCCAAAGCCGAGGAGCCCGATACCACGGGCTGAGGTCTCGCAGCGTCGGATCTCGGTACGGATCTCACTCCGCGCGAAGACGAAGAGCGCGACGCCAACGTACTGAACGAGCTCGACCCTCTCGTACAGGTCTCGGTTGTCGCCAAAACCATTGAAGATTGCCTCCTCCCATGCCGCTGCGCGGTCGCCACCCTGGGACACGAGCATCGACGAGCTCCGGAGGTCCGCCTCCTGCAGACCAACGACGATGATGTCGTCCTGCCCGTGGCCGACCAGTGGGCCGAGCTCCTTCGTTCCTGACGGCGGTACACGATCGTTCACATTGTATGTCGCGATGCGGATTGAGACAGGTTTCGTCGTCGTCCACTTGTCCCGCTGCCTGTAGAGTCGTTTCCGGAGGAAGCCTGTCCGGTCGAAGCCGTCAACGTACGGGTTGGGGAACTGTGACGCCTCGTCGTCCTCCTCTTCTGGTGGCTGTTCCTGCTTGACTTCCTTCTTCTCAGGTTCTGGCGGGGTCACGACCGACTCCTGCGACGAGCCCTTCGTACCCTCACTGAAGCGAACAGACTTCTTCGATGAGGTTGTCGTAGCCGACGCAGCCGAGACGGAGCGGCTTAAGTTCATGGACGCGGTGAGCTTCTCGATCGTCATCGGCTCGCTTGACGTGACGATGATGTCCGAGTCGCTGTCAGAGTCAGACTCGGGGGGTGGCGGAGCTGTGGGCTTGACTGGCTTATCGTCCACCCTCTTCGCTTCGGTCGTCTTGGAGTTATTCTTCCCATCATCTGCCTTGCCAGACTTAGCGGCGGTTTTGGAGTCGGTCTTCGGGTCAGACCTCTTATCTCCCTTGACTTCAGTTTCGGATGCAACCTTAGTCTCAGGCTTAGTTCCCGTGGTCTTGTCATCCGCAGGGCTCGAGGTCTTGGCGTCCTTCTTCGCCTCGGCCTTCGGTTCATCGGACTTTGTTGGCTTGACTTCGGTCTCTTTCATATCGGTGGTTTCGGATGTCTTCTTCTCTGCCTTCTCCTCACCTGCGTGCATCTCCTTGATTTCCGTGACAGTCGGAACAGTTTCGCTCGCGCCAGCCGCCTCCACCTCCACTATGCCTTCCTTTCCAGCATTCTCCTTCTCATCCCGGCTACTGGACTCTGACACCTCGGATGTATCAGACAGCTTGCCGAAGGATCTCTCCAGTCCTGGTCGTAACTTGTTCAACGGAGACAGAAGCGACGCCGGCGGCTCGCCCTCGGGGTAGAATCCAAGCCATGTGTGCGAGTACTCAAAAAAGACTGCTGTCAGCTTAGTCCGAGGTCCCATGAGCTCACAGGAGTCCTTAACTGCCTTCTTGACTTCACGGATGAAGAGCTGCACCAGCGCTGAGTCTCCTGGCTCGAACTGCAGCTCGCACTTTGATGAGTCGTCGCCCGCGATCGTGAGCTCAATGCGCGGCTTGGAGCTCTGAGCGAAGAACGACGCAGAGGGAGATGGCGGGACTTGGGTCAGGCTGACCGTCGTCCCTGGGCGGATGGGTAGTGTTCGCAGGATGCGGACGCCGGCTTCCTTCGTCGGAGGCGAGATGATAATGACACTGGCGTCAGCTCATCGACTAGCTGAGTAGCTTGGCGGGAGGGAAGGTGGTAGACGAATGCAGGGGGATACTCACGCAGCCTCCTTCTTCGACGCTCCCGAGGAGCGCACGACGGCGACCTCGGCCTTGACGTGTCGTCCATTGCCAAGAAGGAAGCGAGTCCGCACTGCGCCCTGGGTGCTCTCGCTCGGGCGCAGGATGGTGGGGAACGCGCCCTGGTCGACGGAGACGAGTCCGAGGAGCGCGGCCATGGCTTCGTTCTGAGATCTGGGATCTGGGCAATCAGGCGGGTTGAGACAGATGGATGGGAGGATGGGATGAGTATGTAACGTCTCGTCGAGAGCGGGAAGGGGAACGGTCCGGGACGCAGGCGATGTGGTGGGTGACGGGTGCGGCGCCCCGCACGCCACCTCACTTCTTGACAACAACACTGTCGATCGCGTGCCGCTCACGCAGGCGGGAACGTCGCACCCTGACACCCATTTCACGAACGACACGTCGTTGGGAGACGGGGGTAAACGTATCACTTCGTCTGCAGGTGCTGTCCGTGGCGCCCAAGGACGAGAAATGCACAGAAATTGCTCACCCTGCCTGCCCAGCGCATGCAATGAGGCTGGGAATCTGGCTGGGGAATGTCCTTAACGCTCGCAGACTGTGATGCAGCGGCTCACGCCGCTGAGTAGCCGGTCTTCGTGACCAGCAATGCGATTTTCCGCAACTGCACAGTCGAGTCGCTCATGATCATCTCCGAGGCACTGCACAGGACCGCACGAGCCCCCATGCCCCTTCCCCGCCTGGATCGGCGTCTAGCCTCCAGGCGCCGCCCCGTTCCGTCCGGTGTCCCAACCTGCTTCAAAGTGATACCTGCTTCTCAGCGCCCTCCTTAGCTCTCCTGGTTGCTGCGAAGATGGTGCAACCAGTGCGAGCTCAGAGCGAGGAGAACCAATGGTACATCCTTGCGCTGTTCCGCATGATCCATTCGCAGCTGCGCAAGGGGAGGGACAGGTGTACAAAAGAGCACGACGTCGTGTCTGCCTCTCTCCATCACCCACACACCGA
>BCJJ01000089.1:0-25758 GCA_039545355.1 Trichosporon coremiiforme | reverse complement strand
GTGCCTGATACCTTACTTCTCATTTCCGAGTTCACCACCACTACCCACATAACATAACCATGTACAAGGCTATCCGTCAGTCTTCACATGCCTCGCAGCTAGGCCGTGCGCTTGAAGCTAACCGCAGTGTTCTCTGTCCTCGTCGCCACTGTCGTTGCCCAGGTGAGTTTGCCTCAAGCAACGGTGACGTTCTCCCGTACTGACTTCAGGACGAAGGTGGTGCTGCTGCTCCTACCGCTGCCCCCGCTGCTCCTGGTGCCGGCGGCGACGCCGCTGGTGGTGGTGCTGCCGCCGGTGGTACCGGTGCTACTGGTGGTGACCCCGCTGCCGGCGGCGCTGCTGCCGGCGGTGACGCCGCTGCTGGCGCTGGTGCTGCTGGCGGTGACCCCAGTGCTGGCGGTGCTGCTGCTGGTGGTGATGCCGCTGCCGGTGGTGCTCCCGCTGGTGACGCCGCCGGTGGCGCCGGTGCCTCCTCCTCTGGAGCCGCTGGTGCTCCCGGTGCCGCCTCGGGCTCCGCCGGCGCTGGCGCCAGTGCTGGTGCCTCCGCCACCTCCCTCGCCGGTGCTGGCGGTGCTGGCGGTGCCGGTGCCGGCGGCCCCGGCTCTGGCGCTGCTTCTGGCGGTGCCTCTGGCTCCGCTTCCGGTTCCGGTTCGGCCTCTGGCTCCTCCGGCTCTGCTGGCGGCGCCTCGGGCTCTTCTGGCGCTAAGGCGACCGGCTCCGCCGGGGGCTCTTCCGCCTCTGGCTCTGGATCGAGCGGCTCGAGCGGCAAATCCTCCTCTGCTTCCGCCTCCGCGTCGGACAAGAAGAACGCCACTGGCACCCCCAGCAAGGACGGCAGCTACGCCGTGCACATCGGTACGGGCTGGGAGGCCGCCGCCGTCGTTGCGGCCGTCTACGCCCTCGTCTAAGGTCGAATCGACGACTACGCGCCTGGTCTGCCGATCGGGGCTCGGACCGCGGAACCGAACAACAACGGATGAGTTTGGAACAACGTTTAATACTGGAGATTGGTTTAGTGGCGATTTATAAAGATTCAGTATGCAGTTCCTTCATGTTAATGGTCAAAGCTGCTGCAGCTACTGCCGTTACTCACAGAGAGACAACTCACAAGATTTGTTGAGAGAGAGTGAGAGAGAGGTTGTAAGCTTCCACGCACCAAGCCACGGATGACTGCGCAGTAGCGAAGATCACGCCAGATCGGTGTCCCAGCGCTCGCACGGACCTCTTCTCGCGTGTGAATCGGCACCGCCCGGTCTGGGCCTGCTTCTATTCTGGCCATCCTCGAGGCTTTCAAGACCCTGCAGATCCGCTTGGCGCTGCGCAGCAGCTGGAAGTGTGCAATCGCGTGCTTTGCTGATGGCGCGAATGGCGAGACTGGCAAGTCGAGGGGGGGACATCGCAATGTCCCTCCGGCCGCAGCTCGGGTCCGGGAGAGATCTGAGGACAGCACATGCAGTGTACAAAAGGGCACACCTGACTGCGTACTGCCTCTTTCTCGCCATCACTCACGCACTCACTCATCCCTCACCTCCTTCCCTCATTTATCAGCAGACACATCCACGTAATGCAAAAGATCTTGCGTGAGCTCATCAGCTTCGTCCTAGCTAACGTCAGTCCTCACCGCCCTCATTGCGGGCGTCATCGCCCAGTCTGACGTTAGTTGCCCTACGGATACCGAGCTGACCCAAGGTCGCTGAGCCCACGGGCGCCGTCGACCCTTCTGGCGACGACGGCAGTGACATCCCCGATGGCGCTGACGTTGGTTCCGTCACCGGCGCCGGCGCCGAAGCCTCTGCCACCGGTGCTGAAGGCGCGGACACCCCCGACGTTTCCGACACCCCCGACACCCCCGACACCCCCGACACCGCTGATGCCTCCGCTGATGCCACCGAGGACGGTGCTTCGGCCACCGCTGACGTCTCTGACGCCGACGCTTCCGCCTCCCCCACCGCCGCCGCCGACACAGGCGCCGTCACTGCCGCCCCTACCGCTTCCGCCTCTCGCTCCCCCCCGGCCGTTGTCTCTCCTCCCTCCAGCAGTGTCTCGAAGCTGCACAGCGCTAGCGACGTCAAGGCTTCTGCCTCTAGCTCGGTCAGCCACAACAACGGTACTGGCACTGGTGGCGGGAACGGAGGTGGTAAGGACGGCAGCCACGCCATGCACATCGGAGCGGGGTGGGAGGCGGCTGCTGTCGTTGCTGCAGTCTACGCGCTGGTCTAGGCTGCCTCATGCGGTCCCACATAATAGGTAGAAGATGGTTGGAAAGCTGCTGCGTGCAGCAGTTGTTAGTGGCAGTTATGCAGGAAAGTCAATGGGCCCAAAGTTCGGGAGAGTCATGATGACTCGATGCATGCTAATCGATACAAAGGAAGCTACTCACATGGACTGCTGTCAGCTCAGTGGGCGCTCTCTTCAAAGCTTGACCGCACTGGAGCACTCACCGACACCGACGGCACTGAGGTTGAGGGGCTAACCAGAAGCCAAGACAACTGTTGAGCTCGTTGAGAGCGCATGGCACGAACCTGATGTTAGCTACCTCCACTACTCGCGAAGCTGCAGTCGGAAGTCTCAGAAAAGTGTGGCATGCGGTTATGTTGCATTTGACCTAGGACGTGGTTGTCTCGTCCTGCGCGACGCAAAGGAGAACGAGCACTCATTTGCACCATTCCGATTCATGCTGCGGAACTGAGTGCGTCAGCTGGGGCGACCGACGATAGCCTAGCTCACTGAGAGAGGAGTTCAGGGGAAGCCGGTTAAACAGGGCACCCAACTCGCTGGACTGATAGGAGACGTCAGCTTCGTTCACGTACATGAAGCTTGAGAAATCAGAACCTTAAGAAAAAGCTTGGTCACGTTGCTATGTACCACACTACCTCGAACATCACGCGGAAGTTGGATTGGGATGACAACTCACCTTTCTGTTCCAAACAACCGAGTGCGGATGGAGGGTGGCGGCCGCTTATGGCCCTCGCGCGCCAATCGAGTGACCGTGGTGCCTGGCTTGAAGTCCCGTCAGCTTGCTGGACAGCTGTTGAAGCCTGATCCCGGTAATTGTCTTCAGAGTGGTGTTTTGAGTTCACGCGAGAAGTTCAGTTGACGTGCGTTTTCATCGTTCTGGTTTCCAGCGAGGACTAGGGGGTACTCACTTCTCACCCCTTCCTCCCTCCGCTCTCACTCTCGACCACAACCCGACTAGTCTGTCGTGTCAGCTAACCATCTCGAGGGCAATAGAGCATGGGGCCATCAGAAGAATAGGACTGAGGTCATGTGTGAGACCCGAATGGAATAATATCGCCCATCACTGGGTGGCGGGATCGGAACGGTGACTCACATTCCTGAGCCTGGCTAGGTCTTGAGGGTGTCTCTGATGTGTCAGCTGTGCTTGCACAATGAGCTAAGTTGGGAGGAGGGGATCAGAAAAATAGGCTGAAAAGATCATCCGTGGAGTACCATTGTAATGGTCTCATCATGGTGGGAGTAGGAATGGAGGTGGAACAATGACTCACAGCGCTGGCAGCAGAGGCTAATTGATGAGCCGAGCTAGACATGTCAGCTCTGCACGTGTTTTGGCCAGCTGTGTATCTCAGACAAACCTTAAAGATGGTCATGGTGTGTACCAGCTGTGGTCTTCTTCCTGGTCGGGTGTTGGAGAGCTACTCACACAGCGCGCGCATCTTGTGTTCGAGGATGGCTCGAGTTGCTGCCACCTGTGAGTCAGCTTCGTCCAGGGGCGTTTGAGCTGTGGTGACACTTACTCATTACGGATTATCAAGCACCGAGCCCTCGCTATGCTGTTAGCTCAAAGCCATGCACGATGTAGCTGCGAAGGCGTTCAGATAGACTAATCGTAATGCGGTCATGTTGCGGTACCGACAGTGTCGTTGTCTCATCGCGTGTGGTGAGGTAGAATTTGTACTCACAACTGACATTGACCGAGGACTGTGAAATAGGGATCTTGCTGTTAGCTATCACCCGTCTTGAAGCTAGCTACGCTTATATGCTGAGGCAGGACTATGAGGCAACTGTCCTGCCCTGTCAGCTCCGGCCAGAGAGTGACCATGCCACATCGACACACACACCGAGGTCAAATGCAGGATTCAGACAACTGCGGGCGACTGTATGTTAGCTATCGGCCGAACGGGAGGCAGCTTTGACAACAGCAACTCACGCTGACTATTTATTCACGTCACTCCCAGCGCAGCTGCACCTGCCTCGTTTAGCATCGCCCAGGTCAACTCCGGTCGAAGTGCTCGGCCTGTCGTGTCAGCTTGTGGAAGCGAAAAAAGTAGCGGAAGGAGTAAAGCTCAGATCTTTGTATCGTTCGGACAGCAGTAATTGGATCCTGTGACAATAGGTTCTTCATGGCGTTGCGGTGGGAGGAAACTCACGGCGAGGCAAATCCGATTCCAGCTTCGTGAAAGCGCTGGTGGTAAGCTTTAACGTAGTCGCTCCAAAGCTGAGACTCACACCTCTGTTCTCGGAGGCAAGCGTGAGAGCAGTATCGTCGACAGCTGGAGATAGGTTCAGGATCACTGGACACGCAGCTCAGAGCGTGGGGAGTGGATGACGCACAGTTAAGATCTGGCAATCAGCTGAAGGATTTGTGTGCCCAGCTTGCTCACACTTCTGGGGTCAGCTCGGACGAAAGACACGAGGCAGCTTGCGCCACACACGTCCCGGGTACTGAACACCTACTCCGACCACCTCTCAAGCGGGCCGGCCAGTTGTTCGCACTGCCAGTCATTGCTGAGTCAAAGAGGCAGCTCACCTTTGCGAGCGGCCAGCGCCAGCCATTGTCACCAGACACAATGGGGCCAAGGGAGACCTGGCAGTCAGCTCACTGGATCTGCGAGGAAGCTGAGACACACCTCGTCCTCAAGGTTGAGGTAGCCCACGGCCAATGTAGCAGTAAGTATAGCGTAATGCAGTACCTAACAGCTTATTAAAAGAGCTGAGAATCAGCTCCATTGCTTCAAAGACTGAGCTGAGACATACCTTCGATGCGTGGACGTATGGCAATTGCATCTAGCTTGTTCGAAAGGTGTACCAGCCTGTTCGTTGGCTCGAGCCGTACGTTCCTCAGCTGATACGCACCTTTGGAAGTTTTACCTAGCTCAGAATCTCCAAGAGCAAATGGAGCAGTCGTTCTGTGGGGGTAAGCGAGTCTGTTGGTTATCTGTCATGGAAGGGTTTTGGGCGGCTTTCCGTGTACGTGCCACTGCCACTCACATGTTCCAGGCATGCCACGGGAATCAGCTATCGAGGACATCGGAGCAGCAGACGAACAGTATCTGTCTGGAGGTCAGCTCACGAGGGTTCGAGAAGCTTCAACATACAATGATCCCAATGCCTCCATGCGCGCAGTATGCCGAGCCACTGAGATCAGCTGTAACATCCATCGCTGAAGAGCCAGCAGTACTCACCCTTTCTGCCTCACGGAGGAATTTGATGCCACTGCTCGCCCTCAACCATCTGCCATCAGCTTGGGTTACGCATAGCGCAGCCAACTTCCTCCAATGACTTGTTGTCCCCAGCAGTCGCAAGCAAGACGTTCTGGTGTTAGATTATGTGGTGTCACAACAGCAGAAGGAATGGAGAGGCCAGCCTCAGCTAAGACACACGTCACGATCACGCCACGAGAGGTGGTCAGGACCTAGTAAGCATTTTCGTCGTCATTGACACCCCTCCGTCTCTGATGGTGGTCACTCACTTTACAGCAGCGTGCTCCATGCTTGTGTTGGGGGCAGGTTCTGAAGTCAGCTCATCCCAGGAATCACGTGGTGGAGTAGCTGAACATCTTCTCTGCCGCCTCGGTCCGGCCTCTGAAAGTGAACTCACGACAATCGCCACAACCGACTCGAGGCTTGCAGATATGCATGAAGAACTCTGGGTGCCAGCTCAAGCAGAACGGTCCAAAGCGTAGGAAGAAGAAGAAGTCTCAGGATCTGCGAGTATCTCCAAGTTTGAGTTCAGAACTGTGGTAACTTTGTCGTTCTTCATTGACTTCTGCCTTCCTCCATTGGGCTTACCTGCGCTCCATTAGCGCTTAACGATCTGGAGAAACCGTCTGTAGTTAGCTTCAGGCAAAGATTGTAACAGCTCAGCGGGACGGAGGTGTCACGCAATGAGGTAGGTGGCACATGCACGGAGGCAGGAGTAGCGGTCGATGGAGAATCTAGGGTTCAGCTGCGTTCTACGTGTGGGAAGCTGGGGTGGGACATATGGTGGGTGCCAAAGCACTGAAGGCAAAACGACTACAGTCACGAGAGTTGCCTTCGTCGATGACCCTCAAGGAGACTCACTAGTCATGCACTCCCTCTACCTGTCATCACGTTGTCCTCAACACCCGTCGTACTGAAGGCAGCTTGGAGTGACAAAACCGTACCTGGACATGAGAAACCTCACTTCAAGTGCTCACCCCCACTTCAGCCATTCTTGCTCCGAACCCAACCTCACCAAGACACCCCGCGGCGGGTACAGGTAGTAGTGTCAGTCATCGTAGCCGATGTGAGTGTCGTCAAAGTTGCAGCGGCAAGGAGCAAAGGATGTCAAGAGATGTGCAGAGTCAAGATGTCGATGCATTGCAACGTGTCACATGCGTAGCTGCGCTGCCTTTGTACACTCAGCACGGCGCACTGACACGCAACCTTTGCGGGCGCAGCGGGCGCAATGGTGCAGCGTGGGCGAAAGCGCGAGGTGCCCGAGGCGTGCGAGCACTGTGCGATGTGCGACGGACGGGTGTGTGTGAAGGGCGCAGACGAAGGGGCGCACAGCAACGCTGCGCCCTTCAGTCGCCGCGCTTCGGGCGCGTTGAGCTTCGGGCCGCGCGTGCTGGGCGGTCTCTCTGCTTCGCGAGCAATGTGCCTCTCCCGGGGGACACGGCTCCACGGTCTGTCGCCCGCTGCTGCGTGCGCTGCGTGCGCTGCAGAGCAGAACAGGTCAGGCTTGCCTTTCACAATCCCACAGTGTGCGTGCGAGCCCGACCGGTCGCCGACGCCAGCTCCGGCCGTAGCCGACATGTTCTCAGCGCTGGTCGCGGTGAGCTGTTCCCCATTACTCTTAATCACCACGAAATCGCCTTCCGCCTTCATCACCAACGATGCTCAGCACTCTGCGCTTCGCCCCCCGGCTGAGATAGAGACAACGGGAATCCATGCATTATACCTCGGTACAAAGTCAACAGTGACACGTCCAGCGCACACCCCGGAGAAGGGGCGTGCTATGCGCTATGCGAAAATGAGTCTAATGGAGAAATGATATGGAAGAATGCTGTAAATCAATGCTTGGGTGCTAGGTGCTTGCGTTGTGGTTGCGGGCGGGTCTTGGCTCGGGCTGCGTGCTCGCCGAGATCTGGCGCTGCGAGATCTGTCTCGGCGACAGCGCGTCTAGCCCAGCCCACGGCCGATGTGAAGGAGTCGAGAGTTGCGGGGGGGTGAGGGATGTGAGGAGAGCATTAGGGGGAAGTTAGAGTAGTACTGCGGCGCCGGCAGTGAGGAGCAACAGCGAGCCCGACGCCGCGAGCCGCGCCGCGCTCGCTGGCTGCGGGGCTAGTTGCAGCGTCGGCTCGGGCTCGGGGATCGTCCTGTTCACAGTCGAGCCGTTCAGGTACGTGCCGTTCAGGAAGGTGTCGTCGGACTGGGAGTCAGCTACATTCCCGCGTGGGCCGCAGCTGCGGCATTTCTGCTGTCGCTGAGCCAGCGAGCAACTGAGCTCTATCACTGCCCGCCTCGCTGTGCCTCGCGCGCTCGGCGTCCAACACTCACGACTAGACTCCGATTGTTGCATGTGCTGTTGTACACGTCGATGATGCTCGCAAAGTTCTCGAGCTCGGTGCCGCTCACGTGGTCCGTCACGCACGACAGACAGTCCATCATCATGTCGACGTACCACCGCTCGCAGAGACGATCACGGCATGGCTCGCTCATGACGAGGTCGAAGCAGGCGTTGAAGCTTTCGAGGTCGGCTCGCGAACAGGGAGACTCGCACTGTGGGGGGATGCCCGAGGGGTCGAACGCACGGACGGCGAGGGCTACTTGTCAGCACGAGTGTCGTCCGAGGGGCGCCGGCATGGGCGTGCCGAGCGCTTGGCAGCTCATAAGCTGTGCATCGGCCGGCAGCACCAAGTACTTCTCCGAAGCGGAGTAAGCCCTATGAGACACAGGCTCGGCGATCCGATCGACTACGCCCCGATCTCGATGCGAAGCGGCCAGTCACACAGCCTAGCTCCGACGGAGGAGGGGTACTCACCTAGACTGAAAATGAAGAGGGCGAGCATGACGTCGTGCGGCTAGCTCCGGGCGGGCAAACGTCGGCTGAGAGGTGTGTCGATGAGGGTGACACAGAGGGTAAGGGGTTGGTCGAGGTGGGGCAGCGAGTTGAGGCCGGGCTTGCCGTGTAGCTCGTGCTGCGAGATGATGGGGGGGAGAAGAGCAACACAGCTGTCGTGTTTATGTACTGCGCACGACGGAGAGCGCACAGTCTGCTCGGGGTGCAGGGGGCAGGAGCAATCAGGGCGGCGTCATTGCACCACCGGCCGGTGTGCGTGTGTGTGAGGTGGGTGACTTGGCGAGATCACAGGTACGTCGAGTGCAGCCGACGTTGTCGATCTCGTCGTCCCCGATGCCCTAGGCGTTGCGGGTCCGCCGGGCTTGAGGCAGGTGTCGGTGCCGAGCGGGGTGCCGGTCTTGATGGAAGGAGGGATGAGTCGAGATAGATGACGTCGCGGTCGTCAGAATTTTGAGGTGAAGCGACTGCGGGGATGGCGAGTCGGAGTCAGTGATCAGTGATCAGGTTCCGCGAGTCGAGCGTCGTGAGCGGTGTCGCGAATAACCGTTGTCGGGGACGCTGTTGTCGGAGGACGAAGATCGCAAGCAAAGTGTGAGTGTGGATGAGAGGAATGCAACAATGCAATGCATGCATGGTGCACACGATTGCAGGCTGGGCTGGCTGGCTGGGTGGCCGGCTGGCTGGCTGGCGCGAGGGTCCAAGCGGTGCCGCGACGCCATCAGGACCATGCCTCCACCTCCACTCACGCCGGTGCAGCGACCACCGCACGACCGCCCGCCCGCGCCGCCGCTGGCTCCGGCGCATGGCCGCGGTGACCACGGACTCGAGCGCATGGGTCGGTGGGCTGGGGGCGTGGGCCGATGCATGCGTCGAGATCCATCCAGTGCGTCGGCCACCCGTTTTCGTGCGGTCCCTAGCTGAATTCCACACTAGTGCACTCGACCATTCCCTGCACCGTCTTCCTTGCGGCGGCCGTCCCGCGGGCCCGGCGGACTACTCCGTTCAGGGCACGATAAGCGTGCGCAGATGCATCCCCTCGGTCTTGAAATTTCGCAGCTTCTGTGTCTTCGGTCGCTGCGGATCGGGCAACGCACCGCGGTCTGGCTTTCGGCTCCCTCTACACTTGCGGCTTCTGTGTTGACTGTGCCGACCGTAGACGACTGACACACAACAAGAACTGAAAGAGAGGCAAGTGCTATTGTTGTGACATCGCGTCAGGGTTGCAGGGTCTCCGTCGCGCCTGCAGGATGCGGCGACTGCCAGAAGGCCGCAGCCCGCGTGCCGTGCGCCCTCCACTCGTTCCACCACACTTCCGCCGCTAGCACACGCCGGCACGCCGTGCCGCATTCCGTTCCTCTGCTTCTCTCCGAGTATAGCCCGATTCCTCGGCCGACGTCACAGTCGAGGTCAAAGAAGCTGCTGGAGTTGAAGCCCACCCCCCGAAATCGAAATGCGAAAGGGGGATGTCCCGTCAGGGCCGTGCCGAACGACGATAAGATTGTACGGGACCAAATACGCGCAGTTTATCTTATCGTGCACCGCCTCAACGCCGCAGTCACAGCCGCGGCGAGCTCGACGCACTCCGTGCAACAACACTTACTCTCGGCAAGTTTGCAAGCGTACCTTCCACGGGCGCCGGCATGCAGAAACGACCCAAGAGCAACGCCGAAGTCAGATCTGGGGCGGCGGCGTCGGGAGCGGAAGCAAACCCCGCTCCCTGCACCTCCACCCTGCGCCCCGTTTCCGACGAATCCACATCAACCTCCGTCCCTCCAAACCCTTCTTCACCACCCTGCAACTCCGTCGACCCTCGGAGTTCGTCAAAACGGACCTCCAGGAGCTCACAGAAGCAAAAGAACTGCCCCACACGGGCTCGAACCTTACGGATAACAGCTCCATGCGCTAGCCAACTGAGCCATAGGGCAGATGGGAGCGCCGAACGGCGAGCTGACAGCGCTCCGCTGGGCTGGCTTATCCACGGGGAGGGGCTGGGGGTAGCACAGGCTGGACATGGCTGCCTGCGCCGCCTGCAGTGCGCAAGTCAAGTGCCGATGGCGCGGCTGCTGTATTTCGGACGTTGAACTGGCTGCTTGCGAGGTGATGGCCGTGCCGCAGATGTCGGTCTTTGCAGAGGGCCGCCGATGTCTCACAACGAATTGGTGCGTGGTCTGGAATCTGCTCGGCCGGCCAAGACAAGCTCGAGGGACGCGTCATGCTCTCCGCAGCACCTCTGGAACAAATATGTGTGTGTGTCGAGTGCCAAGCGGATGAATACTCTACCGACCACCGCGACCTTTTTCTGAGCGTGGGCCGACAGCTTGTACAATACTGCCTCGTCAAGTTGACCTTTCTTGCCTTGCTATGCAGGGCGAACGTCTAACCACGACTGCGGAGTACGATACTGACGGTTCAACTCCTCGCTGACATCCCTACTAACAGCCTCGCCCCAGATACTCTGCAGCATCGCAATCGTTCACTGGTTCTCAGGCCAGCAGGCGGCGTGGAATGCGGCCGGTCTCGATCTCGCAACCCGCTGCGGGAGGGGACGCCCTGCCTCACAACAGCGCAGCAAGTGTGTGCCCCAACGTCAGATGACTCGCAGAGTGAAGATTAGCAATGCGGGCGAGGAGGTAGCAAGCGCTGCAGAGTTAGTGGACGCGGTCTTGCTAGCCATGGTATACAAAAGCCCTGGTCGTTCTCCGTCCCTCCTCTTCCTCAACCCCAACTCACCCCTCGACTCACCCTCACCTAACCCTCACTCTGATACTCCCAACCTCGGAGCATAACCACAAGCAACCATGACCAAGATCCTCGCCCTCGTTCTCTGTGAGCTGCAGCGCTCTTAGTATCCTGAAGCTCATCCCAGCCATCCTCTCTGCACTCGGCAGTTCCCAGCTCGCGATCCGCCAGGAGGGCGAGCAACAGGTTCCCGGCATGCCCGGTGCCGGCGACATTGCTCGGTGCACCGCGACGGGCGACTGTCCCGTCTCGCTGTCGACCAGCTCGTGTCTGGGCAAGATTGATCCTCAGTGTGCCGAGGAGCTCTGTGGAGTAAGTCCACCTTACCTTCACCTCCGTCTCGCCGCCTCCGCCTCGCTCCAGTGTCTCCCACATACCCCAATCTCACACCGACTCACA
Source organism: Trichosporon coremiiforme (assembly GCA_039545355.1). NCBI lineage: Eukaryota > Fungi > Basidiomycota > Tremellomycetes > Trichosporonales > Trichosporonaceae > Trichosporon > Trichosporon coremiiforme. Next base: position 14,334 of record BCJJ01000089.1, on the reverse strand, counting down.
TCACTCCTCCCCCGGATTCAGGGTTCGCAGCCGAGTGACCGAGCGTTCAGACCAGCACAGCTGCCCACCACCCATAGTAGAGCTGACCCCAGATGGAGAACCTGGCGCAGTGCATCGCCTGCGCGACCAGCACGGGCAGTTTCGGTTCCTGGCCCGCCGCCGCGATCCAGATGCTCTGTCCCGACACCGATCTCTCCAACATGACCAGCACCAACGGCACGGCCGTGAACGGTACCGCCGTGAACGGCACTGACGCCGGTAACGCCACCGCCGCCGGCAACGGTACGGACACCAATGCTACCGCGGCCGGCAATGCCACGGGCAATGCGACCAATGCGACCGAGGGCGGAGGCAACGCCACCGCGGCCGGCAACGGAACCGGGAATGGCACCGGCGCTGGTAACGGGACTGCTCCTGCTGGTGGCGACGCGGGCGCGGTGCAACTTATTCCTGCTGTTGTGCTTGGCATGACTCTCCTTGCTGGTGCTTTCCTTGTCTGAACGCGGGACGGGAAGTAGACGTGGCTTAACTTCTTGTCAGTAGCTGCCCGTGCCTTCTATCGTGGATCGTGGTTGTAAGCTGTGGGATGCAGACTAGTGTTGCTTCAGAGCCTGCTCTCTGTTGTCTACGCTCTCAACAAGACGCGCAGCTTACTGGGGCGCAATAGAGGTGTGCGCCGATTGGCAAACAGCCATAGGGCATTACGATAACCGCAAATTCATGAAACCCCAAAAAGCCGTTCACTCCTTATATCGTGATTGAAACTCGCCGCGACGTGATTACAACCTGTCTTCTGTGTACAGCTAACCACTACTCTAGTGGCGCCCACAGCAAACCTTCTCCAGGCGATCGTGCCAGTACTCATCGTGCAAGGTCCTGTGGAGATGCTCCATACGCCACAAGATCTCTCCCTGGCACTTCTCCTGGATGCTGAGGGCCTCGGTATGCGTCTGCTTGCGCGCGCGGTTCGCCGCCCCCTTGCTCAAGCCGAACGTCTTGCGATGCTCGCAAGCCGCCTCCCTCGCGGCCCTGATATCGACGTTGCACTGGTTCAGGCGAGCCCTATACTGCTTGTTTTGCGCATTCAGCGTGTTGAGGGTCGTTTCTGCTGTTAGGGACAGGATCGAATGCATTTCGGCTTACCTTCCCCGCGAAAGGGGAGCTGCAGCATGACCAACTGCTTGATGTGAGCGATCACGAGCCTGAGCTGACGCGCTTGCCACAGCAAACGCTTGCTCAGCTTCTCATCGTCCGGCAGATCTTCAGTCTCAATGATATAGTCGGCTTCCTCCGAGTACTGCACCTGCAGCTGGGCGCGGTAGACCTTGTGACACCGCAGGGCAAGGGCGAGGGCGTTATTGTTGGTGGCCATGTCGAAAGGGGATGTTGAGGCGGTTGGTGTGGTCGTCGAGATATCGCGGCATACTCATGGTTTATAAGCCCCGGGACTGGAACTGCTCTGTCTATCCCAGTGATGCACATAGGTGGACAGAGTTCCTTGACGGTGTACCGTAGGGCTTCATATGGGGGAAGACTTGCCTCTTCGAGTGGGATAAGAAGGCTCCGTTTCCCTGTTGCAGCCCACAAGATTGGCAAGTGAGCAGTACGGGCACACAGAGACGAGTGATGAACATACTGGGAGTAGCACCAAAGACCTGCCTTGCGTGCGTTGAACGTACAGGATGAGTCTGGACCGTGAATATACAGGTTTATCTGAGAAAGTTGTCTAATCGCTCTCTACGCCACTCCCATCTTCAGCGACCAAATACGCAACGGCACAAGGCCATCCTGCAGCCGGGCAAACCTTCTGTGCGGTGCATGCTCTTCGATACACCTGGTGGTAGCTGCCGACGTCGTTATTATCCACGCAGTTCGCTGTACATATGCAGAGACTCTGCAGTTTGCAGTTCGAGTGACGGCAATTGGCGCAAGCTAGCTACACCTCTCAGAATTTATAGCATTACATCCACCACCTTACTCTCCCTCCACAGCTGCACGAGCCGCACAGACACCTTGCCTAATGTCAAATACAACACCTCATTACAACTCCAGTACTGTACATGGTCCTAGTGTCGCCCGCAATGGGCCCTCTCCAGCTCGTCGTTCCAGTACTGGTCATGCATGTTTGTGAGCGTCTCCTCCAGTTCCGCAATGACCTCATCATAGTACTCGGACTGGATGGCGAGCGCATCGCCATCGGTCCGCTTGTGCGCGGTACGCACGGGCCCAGGCCAGTTCATCCGCGTCCGATCCTCGCTGTCCGCCTGTCGCACCGCCTGGATGAGCTCGTTGCAGTCGCGCAAAAGTGCCTTGGCCCGGATCGCGCAAGTCTCCAAAAAGTCCACGGTCTCGGCTGTTGGTCAGTGTCCACTCAGCGCGCAGGATTGGGGCACGCACCCTGCCCGCGAAAGAGGATTTGGGCTTTTCCCATCATCCGAAGCTGCATCAAGACAAGGCGGACGTAGGACCTCTGCAGGATTATGCGGCGCTCGAGTGCCTCGTCGTCCGAAAGCCCGCCGGGAACGGCATTGAGAGTCGTCTTCTCTGTATCCTGCCGGGCGAGCTGGGAGTGATAGAGGCGATGAGCCCGCAGCGCCACGGCGATGGCTTGTGGACTGTCGAACATGCCGTGAGGGGTGACGGGGCGGTTTCTGCAGTCACCCTTGTTGAGTGAGATACTTGTCGTTTCTTGAGGTCGGATGCTATGGCTAAGCGGCTTGAGGGAATGTGCAGCCCCTCGCGCACGGGTCGTCGTCTCGACTCAACAAGCCTTAGTGATGACATGGTGAGCGTTACACGTCTTTGCTTCTGGGCTGGGTCACCAACGCGGTAGAAAGGCCACTGGAGGAGATGTATAGACGGTGGTAGTGCAATTGGGCTGATGGGTAATCGATAGACCCAGGGATCCTGTCTGTCCCTCTCGGTTACCCGCTTGACGAAGACAGCAAACTGCCAGCAACCATCGCCCATCATTCTACTGGCCTTCTGCCATGTTCAGCTCCGTACACAAGCAGCACAACTATTCTTGTCTATTGACGAAACCTCCTGCCTCTACCGCGCGCCGCATTGCGCATTGTACGAATTGCACGCATTGCGGAGTCTGCTGTGAGCGATCTGCGGTCCACGCTGGCTCGCTGCCCTTTTGTGTGCAGCCCAGTGCTGCAGAGCTCGAGGCATTCGTATCGGCCAATGGAAGATGTGGGGGGTCAGAGGGATGCATGCCCACCAAGACCTCATAGTCGGACCGGAGCCAGTTGTGTCGCTGCGGCTGCCGCAACTCCTTCACCGGAGGCATACCTTGTGCTCTCCTACTCAGGCACAACGTTGATCCGCGCGTCACGAGACCACAACAACACCCTCCCTCAACAACACCCTCCCTGACCCGGGAGTCCAAGAGTCCGACGTTCCGGATCGGGACATGGACGCATTGTTATTATTGGTTGGGTCAGACAACATCTGACCAATGTCGATCGTCGAGGATCGGGGCCTGCAGGACAGCTCGAGAGGACAGCGATGCTACGATATCTAGCCATCAAGTCACGCGCTGCGCATGCCGTGCATGGGAAATCGTTGGTGGACCTTGCCAAGTCATCGCCAGACCGTCGCTTGGTGATTTGTGCCTCAGCTGCCGCCCTGCGCTGCCGCGCTACCTCACCCATCGTTTACATTTTGTACATTCGTGAAGGCGAACGGCCCAGGCTGTCACCTCCTCCGCATTTCTGTGTCTTCCCGCTAAGGACGAATACAAATGGAAGGGAGACGGGAGGCTTGACATACCCATCTTCCGTGAGGCGGACACTCCCACTCATCACCTCATCGCTCGCCCGATGGTACTCTTCCTTCCTACCATCCCACCATGATCAAGGCAATCTTGCTCTTGTGTGAGTTCATTTGCAGTGCCAAGCTGACAGTAGCCATTCTGGGTAGGCTCCCACATTGACAGGTACCCTCTGATACACTAGGTCTAGCACACGCACAGGGTGCCCCCAACGCGTGCACGACCGAGTGCGCCGACTTCTACAAGATGGCGGCAGGCTCGGCGGCGTGCCAGTCTGGCACGAGTAGTCCCGCGTGTCAGAAGGCGGCCTGTTCCGTGAGTTCTTAACTGCTCCGAATCGCTGACGACAAGGTCGTGGGGACGTTCGATACCTGCTTTCCATGCTTGGGCCTGAGCCAGTCAGAGATTAACGCGGCGAAGCAGGCGTGCAACGGGGAAGGGACGGGTGGTGCAGGAGCTGCCGGAGCATCAGGGGCTGCGGGGTCTGGAGACGGAGGAAGCGCGGGAGATGGGCCTGCTGTGGGCCCGCCGATGGCGAGCCGGACCTCGCCCACCTCGGCCAGCGCGCCCAGCGCTGCCTCGACGGACTATCCGTGCCAGTCGGAATGCGTCGATGTGCGAAAGGTGATCGAGTCCGACCCAGCGTGCACCGTGGCGGATCCAGGAAAGCCGGCGTGCTACAAGAAGACATGCGACGTGAGTGACACTAACCCTCCAGGTGCTCCAGGTGCTGACAGCAGGTGACCGGCTTCGACGCCTGCATGCTCTGCAACGGCGCGAGCGAGGATCAGGTCCGCGACATGCGCCGACAGTGCAGCCTCCCGAACGGCAACGCCACTACTGGATCCCACCCCACCGGCTGGGTCGGGGACGGGTGCGACCTGGCCTGTCACGACCTGCATGATATTCTCGGATCGAGCCCTTCGTGCAAGATGGACCTGACGACCGAGGCATGTCACAGGGATACCTGCACGGTATGTCTCACAGACTCGCCGAGCTGATCTCAGGTCGCCGGTACGTTCGATGCATGCTACGCGTGTCTTGGCTCCTCTTCGGCCTACGCGCAAGACGTCGAATTCCTCAAGATCAAGTGTGAGTCTCTGGGCTTTGGCACGTCGGAGCCCGCTGCGCCCAGCGCACTGGCGAGTTTCTCGGGCCCAGCGCGCCAGAGCCAGAGTCCGGCACCCCAGCCTTCTCCAGCATCTGCCTCTGGCTCAGGGGCTGGGAAATGCTCTCCGGTGCTCTTGGCACTGTTCGCAGGTGCGCTGCTTGCGGTGCTCTTCTGATAGACGGACCGGGATCGGCATCGGCGATGCGTATGGAATATAGTGACGGTCGACACGAGCTGGATGCAATAGTCGAGCCAGTGTCTGGGGAGTCAGTGATCTATCATGCAGGTTGGTCGGGCCAGGTGCGTACCCAGAGCCTGCGGTTGTGACAGGAAATTCAAGTTCATCAGGTACGCGCAAGTGATGGGTAGCGATGTGGGAAGCGAGATGAGCAAGGGGGTTATTCATGTTACACCGCCTCCAAACCGTGCCGATGTTACAGTGGGCATGCCATTCGTTCGAGCCCAAAGTATGCATCCCCATGGTTTGGCGACTGATTACGAGGGGCTCACTGGCAGAAGATGAGCACCTGCAATGCTGGCATGCAGACGGGAGGGTCCCGAGATATGAACTTGGTGCCGTGAATTCAACACCGCTCGCGCTATCGGCATAGATCTCGCTATCAGCATGGATCTCGGATCCGACACCGCGACGGGGGGCCATTGCACAGTCCTTCCGTCGCATCAGAGTTGCTCTCCAGGAACACAACGTACATACACAGCTAGCAGAGCCCGTATGCCCGTATGGCCCTCGACCACAGCGGAAGAGTCAACACGTCCCGGCCGGTGCTCCACTAGCTCTGGACCGCCCTCAACGTAAAAGCCAGCTGGCATCTCGTTTCCTGCATTTCCTGATCACCGATTGTAACAAGTAGAGAGCAGCCAGAGGCCCTCATTCGTCGCGTTCTTCCGTATCCCGTAGAATTCATCCTGCGGCCTCGCCTGCACAAGGAGCCAGACTGACACCGAACGAAGGCTGTTGTTGTTGATCCAAATCCTACCCTCACACTGAGATCCGACAATGCTGGGCACCGTAATTGCCCTAGGTGAGTGGACGGCAACATCCCAGAGCTGACATCAGCGGCACTCAGTGAGTGCGACCGGCAATAAGTCTTAACGCGCAGGGGTTATCAACGCGCAGTCAGCCGCGGGGGCGTCTGCAACGCCAGCAAACCCGCTGAGATGCATCGACGCCTGCGCCGACTTCACAAAGTATGCGCAGAGCACAGACGCGTGCAAGGCGCAGATCCAGAGCCCCGCCTGTCTCAATGCCGTGTGCACCGTGAGTCCTCCCGACCCACCCTCTTGTCTGCTCGCCATCGCCTTACCTGTATCCCGGCGCACCCGTCGCTGCCGCACGCCGCTGACGACAGACATCAGACACGTTCGACGCATGCTGGGGCTGCCTGGGCATACCGGCCAACATGATTGCGTCCGCCAAGATGTTTTGTGCGAACGGAGGGGGCGATCTGCTCGACCAGCTGAAGACGGGCGGAGAGGGGAATGGGACGGCGCCGAGCGCGAGTGCCAGCGCGGCTGCCGGGGTGTCTGCCCTGTCTAGCGCGCTCGTCGACGCTTCTGGTCTCGGCGCAGGCAGCGCAGGGGCCAGCGCCACGCCGACGGGATCTGGGCCGGAGACATCGGCGACCTCCGCCAGCGGGCTGGGGCTCGGGGCGTCGGACCTGCGCGGCGGCAACTGCGGCAGCGAATGCGACGACGTGATCAGAGTCCTGGGCGACCCTGTTTGTGAGGACCGGAAGGGGAAGGAGTGCCTCGACAAATTGTGTGCTGTGAGTGACCGGCGGATCATCAGCGCTAACCCAAGGCGAACAATCTCGAAAAGTGCTATCGCTGCGTTGGCGCCGACGATGCCAAGATCGACAACCTCAGGCAGAAATGCGCGGCGCCGCGCGGCAGTGCTGTCGGGCCGAGCGCTGGCACTACCTCGAAAGCGACACCGACGGGTGCGGCTGGCACAGCTGGTGGTGCCGGAGCAACAGGAGTACAGTGCCTGAAGGAGTGCAACGATGCGTTCGTCCGTATCAGACACAGCGCCTCATGCCTAAGCAACCCGAAGTCGGTGCAGTGTCTGATGGATGTGTGTCCTGTGAGTTGCTTCATTCACACAAAGCTGATCTTAGGCCGCAAACACGTTTGACACGTGCTACGGATGCCTAGGCGAGTCGCTGGCGACCATCGATGTGCTCAAGAGCACCTGCGCTGAGCTCTTGAACTCAGGAGGTCTGTCATCCACAGGCATCCTCAGTGGATCCTCTCTTGGATCCTTGGCTACCGGCCTGCCTGGTATCGCTCCCGCCAGAGCGGCTGACGGAAGCCGTACAGGTGCAGCGGGCACCGAAGCGTCCGATGCTGCCCCTCCCTCGCCAGCACCAGCTGCCGGCTCGAACGCCGGTCGCAAGCTCCCTCCGGCTGTTGGAGCGCTTTCCGCGCTCTCCGCGTGCGCACTTGTAGTCGTTCTCTTTTGAGCGAGGCCCGGTCTAGCCCCGTGATCGACCGAGCCGGGGCTGGAGTGTTGGATGTTGCGCTAGCGCCGTTCGGTTTCGCTGGGGTGTTATGCAGTGAACATCATTAGCTCTTCCTCCTTTCTTTTCTTATCAATGCTAGCACCAATCCTGCGCAGGGCACACAGCCGGTGGAATGCCAGGAATAGCTTGTCGAAACGCAGCGTACGCAGCTCTGCCCCGCCATCGCGCGAGGCAACTGCCTTGTTGCCGAGACCGAGTCACGTGCGACGTGCTGCGGAACACAGTTAGACTCCCTAGCTAGCGCAGTCGTCATCGTCGCGTCCGTTTCCTCGTTCCTCCGTTTCTCGATATAAACAAGCATCCCCCATGCATGTAGCGACCCCACGTCCGCTGACTCTTCGCTCACCATGCTCAAGGCCCTCGTGATTGCTACGCCCCTGCTCCGTGGGTATGATCGTGGATTGCACTGACAGCAGTCGCCGTCGTCGCGCAGGAGGTCTCCATCCAGCCCGTCGTGCCCAGCGGCGGCAATCTCGGCGACGGCAGCAGCCCCTCGGGTGCCAGCGTCTCCTTCGTATCCGGTGACGGAGGCGATGCTGGGGAAACCGACTCTCCGTCCAGTACTGTTGGTCCCGGCCCGGGCGCCGCGAGCACCGAGTCATCCGATGGCAACGACAACGAAGGCTCGGCCACTGCCGCACCGTCTGACAGCGGTGCTGCCCCGACCGCGTCCGCGTCCACGTCCGCTAGCAAGAGCCACGAGAGCGGAAAGCACCCGCATAGCGCGACTTCGAGCCCGGGTGGTGCTCCCGGCGCTTCTTCGGCCACCTCGAGCCCCGGCGGTTCGCCCTCCGGCGGCTCGGCTACCAGCCACCTCGGGAGCAGCGCGCCCAGTGGTTCCGGCTCAGCCAAGCCGTCGACCTCTGGCAAGTCGGCCGCTGGCCAACTTACGGTTGCTCTTGGCGCCGTCGGTGCGAGCGTTGCCGCCGCCCTCCTCTTCTAATTCAACAGTCTTGAGCTTTCCTTGTCCAGACTTATGAATGTAGCGTGTAGCCGGACCCTGGGCAATGCCCTTAGCGCTTCCTGTTGACCGCCTATCGGCAACCTCGCTGATACCCGTCGCCGAGCTCGGCGATCTTGGCCACTGACACTGAATCCAGGGTACGATCTTCGGTGCTCCGCATCCTTCAGATCAGTAGGGAAGATCGACTGCGAGACACAGGATAGGCGATGCAGACTCTGTCGTCTCCGAAGAGTTCCTCGACGCCACCTCGTGGCCGCATTGTCGTCCGAGCCCCATCGGGCAGATTACCGCCGGGAGCGAGGGCTCCGGAACCCAAGGGCTGCAGCATCCCACGCACGTCTAGGCGAGGGCCTGCGCCCGCAGGCGCCCACGGGTCACCGCGGGACGCCCACAGGACATGCAGCTGGGCGGCGCGCCGAGCGGTCGATGCAGTTACGTTCGATCCTACGAGCAGCCCGGTCGGACACGGACTGCATGCACGCGGTCCGAGCGGCGCACCTCCTTGTTGTGGGCAACTGGCTATGCGCCGGGGCGACTGCGTTCACTGCTCCCCGCAAAGTACATCTTGAATGTGCCGTATCATCGTCCTCCGCATCTCACACCCGCTCAGTTGATCTCAGCACCACCCTTCTCCCCATCTTCACACTCGCTCACAATGCTCAAACACACTCTTTTCGGTAAGCTACTCACTCTATTGACAGCGTGAGACATAGCTGACGCATTGCAGTTCTTCGTGAGTCACAGCATACCGTTCCGGATCTCAAGGCGAGGGCCAGGTGATTGGGCCAGAAATGGCGCAGGACACAGCCCCACCACGCCAAGAGAGGATCGTAGACCCCGACCGACTAGCTGACCGCAGTCATCGCCCAGCTCGGCCTAGCCGGTATCCAGGAGCCCATTTTCTCCGACCGCACCACCATGGCGCCGTACACCCCGACTCCCACCGGCGCCACCGGCGTTGCCGCAACTGGTGCGACTGGTGCCTCCGGCGCTGGCACTGGTGCGGGCGCGGGCGCTGACGCGGGCGCTGGTGCCTCGGGTGCCGGTGCTGGTGCTGACTCTGCCGCTACGGGTGCCGACGGTGCTGCTGGCGACGCTGGCTCTGCCGACGCGGGCGCCGAGGCGGGTGCCGGCACTGGCGCTACTGGGTCCAATGGCTCCTCCGGGACTGGAGCTGGAGCTGGTGCCGGTGCCGGTGCTGCCGGCAGCACTGGCTCCATCTCGCGCTCGAGCACGCCCACATCTAAGACCTCGGCGTCCGCCAGCGCCAGCGGCACCTCCGATGCTGGCCGCACCATGCCCGTCCTCGCGTCGCTCGCTCTCCCTCTCCTCGGCGCCGCGCTCTACTTCTAAGCCCTCAGTTGTAGCCCTGTTCCCTTAACGCCTTCCGTTATGCCTTCACGCCTCTTGCTTCCCTCTAGTACCCTTCTCCGCCCCCTTCTTGTCATGCATGGTATGCAGTATCTGTCTGCGTACGTCACCCCAGAGAGCGTCGTCGACGTGCAACATGCTACGCACATCACTCAGTGTGCGATAACTCAGACTAGGGCGCAAGCACGGTGCCGGCGCCCAAGGACACCTACTGCGGTGGCAACGCTTCTCCACTTCTTGTCACAAGGAATCCTGTGCGTGTGCGAAGCCCCCGGTGCAGACATCCCGACAGCACCTGCAGAGCGACGTCGTGCGTGTGGTCCATGCGTGCGTGCTGTCCTGTCCCAGAATCTGCCGTCGCCCGGCCCTCGTCTCCCTCGCGCCAGGTGCACAGTTGCCCCGCGCACCCGACGTCCTTTGACCGTGCCGTGCTGTACCGTCTGTCCTCTTTCGTCTGTCCTCCATCTTGACGTCTCTTCCTTTCTCTCTGTCTTCACTGCTCGACTGTCATCGCCTTCTACCACCAAGACCTTAAGATGCCCGTGTCTTCCGCTACTGGTGAGCTCCATTCTGAGCTCTTAAGCTGACCACCAGGTCCCCGTGCGTATCCCGGCCCATGAGCTGTTCAGCAGCGGCATCAGTATGATCAGTAGAGCTAACGCCAGTGCTTCTCCTGCGCAGCCTCGAGCGCCGCCAGCTCTCCGACGCCGAGGACGTGTGCGCTGCGGTCTGCGACGGCCGCGAGGGATACATGGACTCGCCGGAGTGTACGACCACGACCGCCGCTGGGTTCTCGGATGAGTGCCTCGCTCTCGTTTGCGAGGTATGTCTATTCACTCCTTTGCCACCCCTCACGCCCCTCCCCTCCAGCTAACAGAACTCCATGTCGTCAAGCTAACTCCCAGACCCTCATGGAGGCCGACATGCAGCCCTGCGTCACCTGTCGCGAGGCTGCCCTGCCCGCCTTCGGAAACTGGAGGGGGCAGTGTACGGTCGCCTTCCCCAGCAGCGCCTCCGTGCTGTCCGTTTTCGGCACGGCGTCTTCCTCTTCCTCGGCCACCGGTACTTCGTCCGACGACGAGTCCTCAACCAGCAGCAGGACCAGCACTAGTCTCCTCACCCGTTTCTCGCTCTCGAGCAGCGCCGACGACAACCTCGAGGCCGGCACTGCCTCGCCCAGCCCCAGCGCCAGCGCCACCTCGAGCAGGACCCTCGAGGAGCACGAGATGAAGACGATTCCCCGGTACTCGCCCACTACCCTTGTTCGTCCTTCTGAGACTAGCTCGGCTTCGACCTCCGGCAGCGCTGCTCCCCGCGATGACTCGGCTTCGTCGCGCTCCGCCCCCGGCGCCGCGCTGCTCGCTGCTGCTGCTGCCCTCGCCGCCCTCGTCTGAGCGCAGCGTTACGACTGTATGGGTGTTATAATCTGGACTTACACTACGTCTCCATGAATGTGCAGTTGCAACATCACCACCACCTACAGTGGTTGGTGGGCACGGAACTCCGCAGCGGTAAACTCACGGAGTGTGACTGAAAGAAGACGCTTGGTGTGCTTATCAACAGAGAGGCACGAACCTTGCCGTTCTCGGAGGGTGCTGGAAGTGGTGCTTAAAGCTTGACGGTGTGAGCTTGTTCAGCTGGATTCGGGCCGCGTCGCTCGTCGTGCCGCCGTTGGGCGACCGATCACTGTGTCGTGACGTTCTACCGTGTCGACCAGCGGAGGGCAGCGGTCGTTAGACTCCGACAGGACTCGGCGCCCGACGTTTCATCGCGAAGTTGCTGTCATCGGGGGTGCTATGCGTCTCTTCTTTCGATGACAGGCGGCATCCGCATCGCACCGTGCATGAGGGCTTCGGGGCGATCGAGCTGCCCCGACGATTCAGTGCCCATGTGCTCGCACCCGGGAAGAGCATTGAAAGGTTGAAAGGACCCGACGGACGTGGTAACACCTGAATGCGCAATGAGTGTCAAGGCAATTGATGCGCCGCATGCGTCGGGCTGTGGTCCCGCCTGCAGAGCACTGCGCAGTCATTGTCGGCAGTCGAGACTTCAGCCACCTCGCGCCTCGGGTCAACGGCACCAGAGGCGTTGCCCAAGGGCATTGGAACTTGTACGTTACTGTGGGAGAGGATCGGCGCGCACCTTGCGTCCCCATGTCAAGAAGAGAGGGGACGAGGCTTGGCATCTCGACGTGACGGTTTCGGTACGTTCAGTTCCCTTTGGAGGCGTGGACGCCATCAGACCCGCGACTCCAAAAGGTCAACCGTACCAGTCAACGGGCCACCCAAGGCCTTTCCAGATTCGTGCACGTCCCAGCATACCCGGCCGGTTCTAGCTGGACATCGACGAGGAGAGAGAGGTCCTTCGGGCCAGGAGACCTGCGACGCCTCATGAATCGCGACGGGATCCCTGAAGTTATTCCGTCACTTGTGCACACCCTGCAGGACTCTGCTGATCCTAAATTCCTCTGTAGCAATTAAGCTCGGCCAAGGTCGGTCCGCACTTCACACTTGATCAACGCCGACTTCGTGTGTCCACTCGCTCTTGGTATCGGCGCCGTGCAGATATTAGCTTAACAACTCTAAGAGGTTAAGAGTGCGCGTCCTTCACTCTTGGGCAAGAACTGTCGCGCGGGCCAGTCTGGACGTGCAGAGGCTTGAATGGACCCAGTTTCATTGATCGCGATTGTGGGTTCTGTCCACGTTCCTCACCCGTTCCTGTCCGTCCCGCGGACAATCAGCCCTTGAACCTGGCTGAAAGGCATGAGACAAGGTTGCGTCTAGCGAGAGTAGGTTCTTCCTACCTCCTTCACCCACCTCTCTTCATCAGCTGCAATGCGCCTGCACATCACGAGGTAGCGTGCCCTGCAGCGTAACTCTGTTTCATCCTTCGGATGGCTCCAATTCGCCGCGCGTACCATTTCTGCGGTGCCCCTCCGTCGACCCTTCGTCGACTCTCCGTTGCCGAGACGTACATCATCCCTCCCTCCGGCCCTTCACCCCTGGACGTGAATGCGACGGACAAGAGCTGTAAACGGCGAGAACAGCGCGCGCTGTCTAGGCACTTCCCGGCAGGTTGGCCGGCCCGCTGCCCAGCTGCAGGCACACGGTGTCAGAGGACCGTGTATCGGGGCAGAAAGTCGGCGGAAAGGCGAGACAAGACGCTCACAGATCGACCCCACAATCCTCAACCGAAGTGAGCCCAATGTGTTTATAAGGACTGGCTGAGGACGAGGGTGATCCCCCTTTACCCTTCTACCCTCTACCACTAGAACTGCCCGTCATGTTCAAGTCGCTCGCTGTTGTTGGTGAGTTGTTGAACGATTGATTGAGAGTCAGCGCTAACGTCAGCCACCCTCGGTACGTTTTCTCGACGCCTGCGGATTGCCGCGACCGCACACTCAACATAAGGCAAAACTGACCCCCAGCCGTCGCTGTTGTCGCCCAGGACAAGCCTCTTTGGAAGCAGCCCGAGATCCCCACCGAGTGCCAGGGTGACTGCATCGGCATGCTCAAGTTCCAGAGCAAGTGCGCCAAGGCCGACCTGACGTGTCTCGTCGAGCTCTGCACTGTGAGTACCAATGCCCGCCGTGAAGACTCCCGCGCTGACCTCCCAGGACCCTGACACTGTCATCAAGTGCCTCACCTGCGCCAAGGCGGACACCGAGGAGTTCAAGAACGGCTGCAAGCAGATCCAGGAGAACATCGCGAAGGGCTCGACCGAGATCCCTACGGGAACTGCCGCCGACGCGATCGCCGACTCGATCATCGCCTCCCAGTCTGCCGCTTCGGCCGCCAAGAACGGCGGCGGTGGTGGTGAGGGCGCTTCGGCCACTCCCACCGAGTCTCAGGGCGAGGCCCAGGCGACCGACTCGGCCGCTCCCGCCCCCGCCGCCGAGGGCGACAAGAAGGACGGCGACGCCTCGGCCACCCCCACTGCCTCGTCTGGCGACGCGCAGGCTTCGAGCGGCAACGCTCCCGCCTCCTCGGGCAACGCTGCTTCCTCTGGCGGCTCGGGTGCCGGCAACGCTGCCTCTTCTGGCTCTTCCGCCGCCGCCGCCGCCACCTCCAAGGCCGCCGACAAGGCTGCCGCCGGCAAGCTCGCCCCCGCCGCCCTCGTCGGTGCCGCCGGCCTCCTCGCCGCCCTCATCTAAAATCTAGATACCTCATAATGCATCTGCGGGTTAAACATTAGACACCGACGGTATTCCACGGATTCTTGTCACGCTGCACCTATGTCTCGGCAAAAGCTGCTGGGCCACGCCCAAAGTTGCATGTCACGGAAGTCGTGGGCAGTGAAACGCCCGGGGCGACTCTCGTCAGACTCCGTCACAAAGTGGGAGACTGCCGAGCCTAAAGAAGTGCGGGAGCGGGTTCCGCATTCCAACTTCATCATCAAGGTCTGCAATTCAACTAACGGTTGGCCGAAATTCTGCACTCCGGAGCTCATAGGCCAGCGCGGGCGATCGCCGCCGTGAACCACATCACGGTGACTCCGTGGCGTAATTGGTAGCGCTTCAGATTCCAATGACTGGGATATACACACGTATTCCTGAAGGTTGTCCGTT
>BCJJ01000088.1:0-24585 GCA_039545355.1 Trichosporon coremiiforme | reverse complement strand
GAGCCGCCCGAGGTGGGAGCGCCAGAGCCAGAGGGGCCAGAGCCGCCCGAGGTGGGAGCGCCAGAGCCAGAGGGGCCAGAGCCGCCCGAGGTGGGGGCGCCGGAGCCAGAGGGACCAGAGCCGCCGGAAGTGGGGCTGCCAGAGCCAGTGGCGGAACCAGCGTTGGAGCCGTGGCCGTGGCCGTCACCGTTTCCGTTTCCGTGACCGTGGCCATTGCCACCGCCGTTGCCGCCACCGCCGCCGCCGCCGCCGCCACCACCGCCGCCTCCTCCGTTATTGTTGCCGCCTCCAGAGCCTGTACGTTAGCGGGTACGTTTCGAAACGCGGATCCGGACGAGGTTCGCTATCTCGGTGATTTGGGCAACAGTCACGGTTATTCACCGAGACCTCCACTTGCACCACTCGAGATCCCCCCGACGAGGTGTGTACTCACCGCCGCCGCCGCCACCACCACCGCCGCCGCCGCCTCCTCCGTTGTTGGAGCCGCCGCCGCCGCCACCACCACCGCCGCCACCACCACCACCGCCGCCAGATCCGCCGCCGACACCGCCGGTCTGGATGGGGCCGTGGCCCCACTTGCCAGACCAGCCCCAGGAGTTGGAGTAGCCCCAGGTGATCTTCCAGCCGTGCTCGTCGTTCTGGACGGTCTTGCAGTTCTGCTTGCCGTCACAGAGGTTGGGAGGAGTAGTAGGGCGAGTGATGGGTCCCGTGGGGGTAGGCTTCCAGGCGCCGCCCCACTCGATCTTCCACGAGCCGTCGCCGACCGAGACGGTGCGGCAGTTGGGGAGCTTGCCGCAGAGGTCGGAGGTGTCCTTGTGCTCGGGAACGGTGATGCCGGTGGGGAACGAGCCGTGGCCCCAGACGATGCGGCAGCCCTTGTCGTCGTTAACGGCGGTCTTGCAGTTATCCTTGCCGTCGCAGAGGTTCTGAGCGTGGTCGCCGGGGGTGACGAGCTCCGCGAAGGCGGTGGGCGAAGCAGCGTCGTCGCGCTCCTGGACGGGAGCAGCGGGCGCACCGAGGGCCGCCAGGGCCATGAAAAGCGAAACGGCGAGCTCGTAACGCATGATGTTGTTGGTCTTCACTTAGACACGAAGGGAGAAAGAGAGAAGAGAAAACAACTGGGTGTCCTTCACCGAATGTCCGAGGTGAAAGGGGAAAGAGTGTAGTACAAGTAGTAACAAAGTTGAGAGAAAGTGTGCTGACGAGATAGGAAGAGGCTGTCCAGATGTCTTGCTTATATATTTCGATGAGATGGCATGATGCCCAACTGACGCAGGATGACGGCAGACGTGCTGGCAGCGCAGCAGCAGCGGCGGCCATCGCTGTCGCAGTTCCCACCTGCTGCCACACTCGCTACCCGTGCAGACGAAGTGCCTCTTGTCGGGCGGCAGCACCGCGACCTCGACGGCACGATGCTCACATCGGTGTGGGGATGCTCACCGCAGCTTAGAGCTTAGCGTCTGTGGCTTCGAGGGGCTAACATGCAGAGGAAACGATGTTGAAACCGCGGTGTTGGGCACGATGCCGAAGCACGAGCGCGACGAGGCTAGTTGCGTATCGTGCGTATCTCGCCGCGATATGCGGTGAGAAGCGTAGAGCGCGGCGCCAGAGTTGCCCTCACGACGGTATGAAACGTAATGGGCAGCGTGGTACGTGTTGCGGTCATGCGGTCTCGCGGGTCGCTGGTCGCCTTGAGTTCAGCTGGACGTCCCGGATTGCTGGTTCCTGGACCGAAGTAGTGCGAATACGTTATGAAACGGACGCAGGTGGTGTGCACGCTTGCACCGTACCCCACTAACCCTCATCAGTAGTCATGCCCCAATGTATTGCGCACTATAGCGTCTCGTTATGCGACACAATTAATCTCGTGTTTTGAAATCCAGAGTAATCCAGTCATCCCGGACCGTCGACAACCGACCTCGCCGGGTCCAGAGCAACACGAGGCCACCAGCGCAACCAGCCAAACCCAATACCCTGGTTACCAGAGAACGGGCGGCCGCGGTGTGTGAACTTGGCGGCGCCCGTATCTTGGGACACCCAGCGGAAAGGGAGTAGGCTCAGCCCAGATCACGCTGATGTGGGCACTTGTGACCGGTACAGGGAGATCATGCCTTATGCGTTGCGTGAAACGGACCCCAGCTCGCAGCTGCGACAGCTTGATGACGGCGGATGACGGCAGCCACCCCGACCGCACGACGATACGGTGACGGCAGGGCGATAAAGTTGGAGCCGGTGGCTACAGCATACCCTGCTTCCCTGGATGCTGGCGCAGGTCCCACCACTCGGACTAACCACTCAAGCGGCTCTTCACGAGATGCTTCAACTCTTAGGTTTCGCGATTCTCCAGGCCCAGCCGGACCTGGCGGGTAGACGCTAGGTAATGGTGCGAAAGCCCCGACTCGCTGACAACACTCTGTTGGGTCAGCCGTGTACCTCGGCATTCCTTTTGCCCCAAGAGGTAGGCGCAACAAGCGCACGATGAGGACAATCTGTTGGATGGGTCCACAAGGGGGGAACAGACGAGAAGGAGTACGCACTGCACCAGGAAGGAATGAGAACACTTCCCCTCCGGCCCTTTGATACGGTTCGACAAGCATAGAACGTTTATGGGCTGCTCTCACGCCGTTTCATCGCTCAGACAGCGCTCAGAACGGGAGAAGCTTAAACGCAAAGTTCACGTGAAACGGCCTGCTCGCATACAACGCAGGCAACATCGCAGTGGGTCGCACTCTGACACTCGTCAGACGTTTGTACCCGGGACACACGCACTCCCTTCCACCCTGCCAGACATTTGGCGCCGGCCTCGCTTCATCATCTCCTCCGTCCCATGAATCTGGACAAGTCACGGCTAACGCAGAGCATACTCAGATCGCTGAGCTTACCTGGGTATCCGGGTGTTGCTGGTATCCAACTCGCCCTTGCCGAATGAATTGCATCACGTCCCATACCGGAGTCATGGGTTCCTCGATCCCTCCACCTCCACCCAACGCAGATCTGCTGTCAGCTGTTGCGCTCGGTCTGCGGGCGTGCTAGGCTTTGGTCGTCGACTGTGCTGTCGCAAGAGAAGCCGCTGCCCGTGCGCAGACAGCTAGCCGCCCGCCCGACTAGGGTGTCTTGATCCTGCAGGCCCGGTAGCGGTGATCACGATTCTCGTGCTCGGAGGCTCAGCCGATGTTTGGGCTCTAGTCATTGGCAAAGCCAAAACGATGGTGAGTGACCCGAGGCCGCCTGACTACAGCCCTTGCAGCGCTGCAGATGCAGGGAGACGAAGATGTGGGCGGAGGTGCCTTCGTTGTGCCTTCCTCGACCATTCCTTTGATCCTTCCAGCCCACCCAGCCTTTGCCCGCGCAGCAGCTTCAGAGTGAGATTGGCGCGCGGAACCAAATTCGTCCACCCAGCAACAGTGACGCAACTCAACTTTGTTTTGACAACCGTTCTCAACCTCGATCCATTCGCACCGATTACCACATCACAACTAAAACGCACAACCCGGCCCATTCTGGCCCTTACCACGCTCGGCATTCCCATACCGCACGCAAGCCCGCTCGCTCGCCAAGGCCCAGTCCCATTTCTGCTCCGCGCGCAACCTCGAGCCTCGGCGTCTTCCCCACCCTACCGATAGCGAACCATGCCGATCGGTCCCCAGCTCCCACCGCATCTCCAACAGCAAGCCGACCCACCGACAGCTGATGACGACTCCGGAAATGCCGTAGAAGAAGATCAAGATCAAGATTTCGGTCCGAGCCTTCCCCCTCACCTCGCCAAAATGCGACAGCAAAAGCAGCAGGCAAATGTAGGGCCTTCGCTACCTTCTAGAAACAGCCGGAGTCGCAGCCGCACCCCACCTGGTGCGCGCTCGCCATCTCGCGAATCTGGAAGATCACCTTCCCGATCGAATCACGCCGGGGTATCACGTGCTATCGGGTCTCAAGCAACATCGCGTCAAGCGGGGCCGCAATTGCCTGGAACAGTGAGGTCTCGATCGCCCACCAGGACTGTTGGACCTGCCAGGGCTGAGCCTGTTGGTTCGTCACGCGCTCCGGGCCCTTCCAGGGGATCTGCGGGCCCAATCGGCCCACCGCGTCCTGGACAAGGGGATGAAAGCGTAAAGTCAAGTGTCCACCCAGTGAGGCCGCCTGCCTATCCCGAGGAGGATGAAAGTTCAGACGACGAGGTGGGACCCAAGTTGTCGGACTTCGTGGACTCCTCAGCGGGGCCCGAGAAGAGTGCCGCTGAGCTGTTTAGGGAGCGTGAGGCGCGCATGGCTGCCGCTCCGAAAGCCGAGGAGAAGAAAGTGACGCAGCGCGACGAGTGGATGCTTGCCCCGCCGACGGGAGGCAGTCTGGCCAGCCTCGATCCGCGGAAACGCCCGACGACGTTCCAGAAGAGTGCCAAGGCGGACACCGACATCGATGGTCAGCGCGAGTGGACCGAGACGCCTGCTGAGCGCGAGAAGCGCCTCCGTGAAGGAGGGTCATCGCGGTCCAGGCCGGAAGATCTCGATCGGAAGCGAGCGCGCGAACGCGATGACGCAATCAGGCAAGGCGTCCAGCAGCATGCGGTAAGTGAACATCCCCTTTGTGGCAGTGTGCCTTCCTCCGTCACGCACATGCACACAAGCAGAAACTCCTGTTGGAAATACTTTGCAGGTGCTCAAGATTCCGGGACCGTAACTCTAGCTCGTGAGCCGGACGACCGGTGCCCAACTACGCGCCGGTTCGCATGCTGCATGCGCGGCTGACTTTGACTTGCTTTTGGCATACTCTGACACTCAAGACCCCATCCCCCATATCTTGGCAGATAGCTGATGTACAGACCACGCGCGGGCCTTCCCTCATGGACCAGCACAAGGCAAAGAAGTCCAAAACAGACGAGCCCGAGGTCATCTGGGACCGCGACTCTATGCTCGGCGTCGGCGGTATGCTGAGCGAGGAGCAGCGCGAGAAGAAGATCAAGGAGGCACGCAACCTCGGCGACCGCTTCGGCCACGGCAAGAGCGGCGCGTACCTGTAGTGCGGCCGGTACAGCCGGCGTAGTCTGCCGGCGGCTGGAGAGTGAGAAACGGTGGGCAGCAGGTCCGGCGGGGAGCATGTTTCGACCTCGGCGCAACCAGGGCGAGCTTGCTTGCGCTTGGCACAACGGTGCATCTGGTAGCGTGCCAACGTGCACTGGTGGCGGTGCGAGATGGTGCCGGTGACAGTCTGGTGCACCGCTACCGTGCCCAAGATATGCCCAAAGCCGCGTCCCCCCGCCCGCCTGCGAGCTTGCAGGCTCCGTCCTGCATGCCTCTCTCATCTCGGCAGCCATGTATGCATGAGCGGAGGCTTTCTGTTCTATGCTTGGACGCGGCCTGGAGCCTAATACTCGCCGGCCGCGTGTGCCTTGTGCTCTACGCCGCGACGGCGCAACGGGCACGGGGAGGTGGCCATCGTACCTGGAGATCGGCAGCAACGGCCCTCTCGCGGCGCCATGGCGTCATTCGCACCATAGTACAGCATGAACAAGCAGCACACCCGTATCACAGTCGCACGTTGCAGCCGTCGTGCAGCTGCAGGATGCTGGAAGCATAGCTGGGGACAAGGTGAGGGAGTTGAGAGTACAGTTGGCATAGTAGGGGCTACGGGAGCATACCGAAGCCGTGGATGCATTGGAGCTAGCTGGGATCATGTACAGAGTCCGTGTGGCGGGAGATGTGGAGGGCAGTTGTAGGGAGCAAGGAGCAGACACCGGTCTCCCACGAGAATCAACGAGAGCATAAGCTTATGCACTGAGCTACCATTAGTCTGATCGATGGGAAGTTACGGGGAATGCTGAGTGTGGAGCGCGCCGATATCGCAAGCGAGCCGGGAAGCTGAGCGGGGGCGCGGAGCGTGGTCGGGAGATATTAGAGGGGAGCGTTGTGGAAGATGGGTGCCGGGTGATGGGAGTGTGGGAGGTGGAGGTAGACGGTGCGGGGAAGGGGTAGTGCGTGCTTCTGGCGGAGTCAGCTCCTGCATCTCGGTATCGACATCTCTGGCTGAGGGAGCAGCATGCGGCTTCTCGCCCCACCACGGACCGGTCAGGGTTAGATTTTGGGCCGCTGTGGGTCGGTGTGGGTCGGGTTCGCGTGCTCACCACACCAACACACTAACCTGATGATCAACGCGCCAGTTGACACAGTGACCCAGCAGTCTGGTGACCCAGTGACCCGGTCCATGGAGGCACACCTTCCCCAAAGCGGGACAACGTTGTGGGCGCTGTGGAGTGTAGTTGAGAGAAGGTGCTGACGCAATCTGAACAAGCGACCCTCGTTGCTAGACAGAAGCAAGGTCAGACGTCAGGTGGAGATACGCAGAACTCAGGCCGCTTCCCGATTTCCGGCCCCGGACCAACTCTGCCTCCAAACAAAGCAACAGGGTCAGAGTGCACGCACTTTCGCCAAACGTCGCTGCCAAGAACAGATGGGTAGGTGGGTGCACATCGTGCGCCGGCCACACTCCTGCTTCCCCTCGTACACGCTCCGGGCCATACGCTCCTCCCGACAACTTCTCTCAGACACGACCCCAGGAGAAGTATACATTGACCAGTATCCTCTCCCAGAAACGATGGAAACTCACACTTTCCCGGGTCCAATCTATGCGGACGCAAACGCAAACGTCAATCTTGCGCGTGTCTTCCTTCGTAACGAGCGCCCACTCGCTCGTGGGAGGAGGGGATTAGATGAGCCGCTGCACGACGACCGAGTTGGCGAGCTTGGCGCCCTCGATTGTCTCATTGTCCCTGAGCTCGCGCGGGGGGAAGGTCGTTTGGAGGACGAAGGGGCGACCGTTGGCGGCACTGTGGTTAGCTTCGCCGCACGCCTTGGAGCTTGGTTTGGACGAAGAGCAGCAGCAACCTGCTACCCGTGGAAGCCTCGTTTATTGCAAGCTCTCTGAACCGGGAGGTTCCATGGGATGCTCCCAGACATCATGTCGGAACCAAACTCTTCCTCTGTCCAGGTGTGCTCACGGTTCGGCGACTTGACGCAGCTGCTGGACAGTAGAGTCCAGGTTGATCTTGACCACCTTCCTACTTCCATCCGCGAGACGGAGCTGGACGCTCGTCGTCGGCTTGCTCTCGTCGATCTCGGGCTTGGCGTCCGCAACTTTCCGCTCGCGATCCTGCTCCTGCTTGACGGCGATGCTGTGGTCTCCTGCAGGCGTTCCGGCGATGTCGGGAACGACGTTTCCAAGACGGTGGCCACCACCTTCAAAGGGTGTCGTCACGCGCTTGGGCGGTGCAAAGTCCTCTCCCCTGCGCTCGTTGACGATGACCTCGAGGGGCTGACCGAAGCGCACACCGAACAGTGACGTCGGCGCACGGCCAGCCTGAATCGCCTCAAGCAGAGCCTTGCTCTCGGGAACATCGTAGGGGTGAAGTGGCCCGTTCTCAATGGAGAAGCCGTTACGCCAGAAAGTCAGAGTGCGGCGCTGCACCTCCTCGTCGCCGGTCTCGTCTGGCACGACCTGAGACGGGGTCTCGTCGGAGCCCAAGGTGTTACCGGAGCCCCAGGGGACGGGCGAAGCGGCGGTAGACGGCGGTCCGGAGCTGTAACGTCAGCTCAACCACAACTTTTGACAGCTGGAAGGAGGAAGGAAGACTCACCGCGCCGCCTGACCCAGAATGCTGTCGACGAGGTCCGCTCGCTCACGCGGCTCGTTCGGGTTCTGCACAGCCAGTCCACTGAAAGTCAGCTACCCCGCGAAAAGCTCAGCTCACCTCCGCTCTCCTCCGGTGTAGAGCTCGGCACCTTCGCGGTCACGCTCAGGCGTATCGCGCGGCGACAGGCGTCAGCGTCCTCATATCATTGCCGTCAGCTAACTCACCTGATCCCTTGACCAGTCGCCGACACGGCCGACACGCTGCTGGCGCTGTCCCCATCCCTCAGGGAGCTTGTCGTCGACGGGCTTTCCGTCGAGCGTGAATCCAGACATCTTGCTTGAGGTTTTCTGTTCGTGTCGTAGATGCGCTTATGGATTTGTTGTCGCTTCGCTGTGCTTGGTGCTGAGGTGAGGAAGACTGAGCGTCACAGGCACGATTGTTCAGCAGAGTCACGTGATTGGTCGATCGCTCCCCTCCACCTCCTGGAGGAACTGAGGAATTGAAGATTGAGGGAAAGCTGAGACGCAGGGCTCGCGGCTCAAAAACAACAACAACAACACAATAGCGACAACCCCCCGGTACCACGCATCGCATCCCGCACCGGCGACCCACGCCCGAGCACCGGCATATTATCACCACGACGCTCGGTACTGTGGTCTCTAGGCCGCCGCATGCATGGAGAGCACACCCTCTCCGATGCGGCGGGAGCCATCGCCCCCGGACCCAGAATGTGAGTCTCAACTGCGACGGCGCTGACGCTAGACTACGAGGACCGCGGGCGCGATGGACCGGGCTCCGAGTCTGACTCGGGGTCCGGGTCTGAGTTCGAATCTCCAGAAGAACTAGGCGAGGACGAACAGGACGAACTTGACGAACTGGCAGCCGATGTCCTTCCCCGTATCAATGAGCAAGGGGAGGATGACGACTCCGACGCCGGGCCATCTCTCCGCAATCACCATTACGAAGGAGACAAGGAAGATGAGGACGAGCCGGAAGCCATCGAGGCGGAACACCTTCCAGCCAGCGTGGCGTGGTACCAGCGTGAGCTGAACGCCCACACGCTCAACTCGCAACAGCACTACGCCGGGCTGCACTCTGAGAGCTACGCGGGACACGACTTCAAGCGGTCCCTCGTGTGCGCAGAGCCGTGGAGCGGGGGCGAGAAGGCTGCCTTCTTCGCTGCGCTCGCTCGACATTCTCGCTGGCGGCCAGACCTCATCTCGTCCGACTGCGGGAAGAGTGAGCACGCGGTGCGCTCGTACATTGAGCAGTTGGAGCGCGGTCAGCGAGCCGTGAGGCGCCGTCCAACCGACGACACAGACAGCCGGGAGGTCGTCGAAGTCTCTTCCGCCTTTGTAGAGCGCGAGGAAGGTCTAGCTTCTGAGCTCCTGGCCCTCTCCCAGCCAAAGGAGCGAATAAACCTCGGCTACTGGAGCTGGACGGACAACCTGCGAGGGCAGCTGACCTCGCTGCAGCGTGCCCTCGACGCCGAGGAAGCCCCACCACCCGCTGCCCCCGTCGTCGAACCAGGCGAGGACAATCTGGCGATCGAGGCGCTCCAGTCTATCCCGAAGCACAAGCGCACGGCCCAGCAGAAGAAGAAGCTACGACATCTGCTGAACCGGAAGCGCAACCGCACCGCGTATCGCCAGAAGATGCTGCGGAGCGAGGGCTGGACCGATGAGCGGATAGCGCAGGGCGGGGGCGCGGATGCGGTCTTCGAGCGCGAGCAGGAGATGAAGGCTCGCGACAAGCGGGCTGGGGCTAGGCGCAAGACGCCTGCCGAGACGGCGGCCGAGGTTGCGGACGCAGCAGCTAAGAGTATGAAAGACTGCGGCGCCGTGAAGGCCGTCAAGGATCGGGGTCTCGACGTGTTTGACTACAACACCCTGGCCCTGATTATGGGCGAGCGCTGGGGCGATGAAGAACAACTGCCCAACAGTGTCCTCGGTGAGGGTAAGGAGGGTGAGGAGGCTGGGGAGGACGATGAGCGAGAAGACGAGCTTGACTCGGACGCCGAGCGCCCACCACCAGCTAACCACCCCTCCGCAATTAAGGTGGAGCAACCCGACGGGCAGGACGAACTGATGCCGTCGGTGACTCTGCCGATCATGCAGCACCTCTACGCCGAGATGCTGGCATACCTGAAGCCCCTCATCTATCAAGCAATAGTGATCGCGGAGGGGCAGTCGCGCCAACTGCGCTCCGAGGAGCCAGAGGTGACTGCGTCGCACGTCCTGGCCGCATTGCGATTACGCGACCAGCTCGACGTCGACTCGGACAACGAGAGCGCCCTCTCCAGTCCGACCACGACTGTCTCCGAGCTCCCCAGTGCTCCGGACAGTCCAGAGGACAGCCCAACGAGCCCGATAAGGCGACTCTCGGGTTCCCTCTCCCCGACCTCGAGGGCGGAAGCCCAGCTCCCAACGTGGGCCGACTTCCCTCCCCCCGTATCACTCGACTCGAGCCCACTATCAGCAACGACGCCGCTTTCGCCCGAGTCGCTCGAGATCTCTCTCCCGTCCCTGCCCCGATCGCCCCGATCGCCCCGGTCGCCCGAGACGCCGACAAGACCTCGGTGGGCAGTGGACAACACGCCCCCCATGCCCGAGTTCTCCCTCCTGTCGCCAGACACTACGACGTCGGGCCCCTCGCGCACGTCTCGCTCGGGGCTGGACGAGCTGCCCGCGTTCCCCATTGCGCACCCCGAGTCCAACTACCTGGACGAAGGGACGGACGAGGAGGACATCGCGATCGAGGCGGCGCTGAGGCGGTATCACAAGTCAGCCGACCGCGCGTGGGAGAGGATGTACGGCCACGGCCTGAGGAATGCAGCCAAGGCCGATCCGTTCGCGACGCCGGCGGGCTCAAAGTCGCAATCAAGGCTTACGACCCCTCAACCCGCTTCTGGGTCTGGATCTCGTTCGCGTCGCCGGTCTCGCTCGTCCAGTGCGCCTCCGCCCGAGCCTGGCGATCCTCCGCCCGACCCTCGGGAAGAGAAACGGCGAGAACGCAAGCGCCAGAAACGCGCCCTGGAGAAGATCGAGCGCGCGTCCGAACGCGCCGAGGCTGATTTCTCCCGCTTCGCCTCGATCCGCGATGCGTTACTCCGACGGAGGGAGAGGCGGCGGGCGCAGATCAAGCGACTGAGGGAGGGGGAGCGGAGCCGGAAGAAGCGGAAGTTGAAGCCGCCCGAGGATCAGTTTGATGATGAGGATGAGGAGGACGTCGTGCTTCCGGAAGAGGAGAGGGGGCCGGTCTTGGATGAGATCATTGGGACTACGGACGAGGAGGACGGGGAGGGCGGGGAGGACGGGGAGGGTTCTGAGGGTGATGGTGAGGAAGCCGAGGCACCCAGAGAACAGGAGGGCATTGAGGAAAGTGAGGGGGAGGAGAATGATGGGGAGGAAGCTGAAGGGGAGGAAGTACAGGAAGACGACGAACCGCCAGAAGACGGCGCGCTCGATGAGGACGACAACGAGGACGAGAAGGAAGAGCAGCATGACATGTCGGACATCTCACACTACGAGGACGAGAAAGAGGAGGGCGATCTTGAAAGTGACGCCGCCGGCAATGAGTCGGATGACGCCTTAGACGAGGACGAACCAGAAGCCGACGGCGCCCTCGACGAGGACGAGTCCGAGCCCGCCGACGTCAGCTTCTAGAAACCCATTTGCATAGCATGTATACAACATTTTGTGTAAGGAGCGAATGACTACTACAACATGAACAGACAACTGACTGCTCCGTGACCTCGTCGACTCAAGCGTCTACTTTGGGCACACGTCGCTCGCCGCTCTACTCGACCGTCTCGAGGGCATACTCCTCATCACCGAGGGCGGCACGGTACTCTGCATGCGTCTTGAAGTCGACGTTGGCCCATGCCTGTGCCCTCTGCTCCGGTCTCGAGGGCTCGTCGAGGTCGACGCGCTTGAGCCAATTCCGGATCGCCCTGACGGACACGCGGCCATCGGAGCGCATGACGTCCGTCCCGAGCCAGCCGGGGTTGACCGCATCGAGGCCGACGACCGCGACTTGTGCGCCAGCGATGGCGTACCACAGCACGCCTGAGGCAAGGGATGTGAGCAGGCTGGCGCTCGGCGAGAGAAGCTGGGGCGGATTGGTGGGTACGCCGTCACCCATGGCCCGGTCCGAGAGCACGAACACGACGCGCTGGCGGCGGTAGCTCTCGAACGGAACTGATCGCGCCGCGTTCGCGAGGTTCGCGCTGCTGTCGAAGCTGATGTGGAAGACGAGCTTGCCGACGTCGCGGGGCAGGAGGGGAATGTCGACGAACGGGTCGTTCGTCGGAGTCACGACGATGAACTGGACGACACGGGTCGCAGAAGTGCCGCAGAGAACGAGCGAAGCGCGGTCGAACGGTCCATTGTAACGGAGCCGAATTGTGCCCGCGTCATGCCGGAGTTCGTAGCATGCGTTAAAGCCGGAGAGATCGACTGTTCCGCCGTCAAGAGCACTAGCGAGGTGACCAGACTGCAGAGTGTTGATGCGCCCGAGGAGAGGGCCGCGGAGAGCGCCGACACCAGGGAGCGGCGGCGCAAGTGCGAAGACGCACGCGCTCTCGTTCTCGTATGGGTAGTTGCCAGGTGCTCCGACGAGGAGGACATGCTTTGCTAGTCGCCGATCAGCGACGGTCCGAAAGCGACGGCACACGGCGCGCAACGTGCTCAACACCTCCTACGGTGCGAGCTCGATGACCGTTTCAACGATGTGCGGGAAGCAGTGTCCGTCAATGAGCGGGGTGGGCGGAGCAACAGTCGGGCGTACTGCCGGAGGGGCGAAGGAGGCGTAGCTTAAGACAGAGGTGTAGGGAGAGCACAGGACAGGTGACAGGGACATGCGAACGGGCACCGGGGAAGGTCCAGTAACCAGGGACGACAGCGTAGTAAGCATCGTGTTCAAGAAGGTCTTTAAGGAGCGTCGTTGTAGCTTGAGGGCGGACTTGAAGAATTTATATACACAGAACAGGACCGGCGGGAGAATTAGAGGAGAGAGGGAAGGAAGGTGTAGAGTAGGACAGCGGGTCTGTGAGAGGGGCATGATGAGGAAGAGGAACTGAATGGCCAGCTTGGGGCGTTTATATGAGGAGGAGGAGGGGCGCTAGGCGCTGACCACGCGACAGGGGAAGGGCTCCGCGGCGCTCCGGGGCTAGCTAGCGTCAGCTGTCTTGCGAAAGAAAAACGTCCAGATCTTCCCATTCTGCGCGTCTGCAGAGTGCGGCTGTTGAACGCAAGTGCAGTCGCAAGCGGGTAAATGAACGAGCTTGCACTCTGTTGTAAGCTCATCATCTGTTTCTTGCAGTTACGCAGTTGCGAGTGCCCCATTGCAGACGAGCGACTGGATCCTCGCTATTGTCCAGGTTCTGAGAAACCATACGTATGCATATGGTAACAACTACAGGAAACGAACAACGGACAACGACGCCCGGTACAAGACACAGACTATGCGACGCCAGGCAGGTGCAGACCTCTGTCACATGCCATTACATGAGCAAAATCAGTCGCGCCTCGGTCTTCAGAACTGCATTCACCCACGACCACAGAATAGCGGCCATCCCTCACTCTGCCCTACTTTCGGCTCCTCGTTCTATTCAAATCCAGAGAGAGAACATAGTGACGCGGTTGCACGATCATGCACGGAGTGTTGCGAACTCAGCGGACCGACCTTCCAACAAGCCCTGAAAAACTCATGTCCTTGATGAAATCGCAGAACACCCCCACTCACTCGGACCCCGGTCTCCGAATCCCACCCAGTATTGCGGATATGCCCCGTTCCCCAGACTGCAGGACCCTCTCCAGGGTGCTAGGCAGAGTTTGGGCTGTGCGACAGTGGGGTGCAGGGGTTGCGAACCCTCACCTTGATCTTGGCACGGTCCGAAACACCACTCAGAGTTGAAACATCCGGAGAGACTTCTGTCTCAGACTCAGTCTTGGAGTTTGGTATGACTGACTCTCGACTTCGAAACACGAGCTTCGATGTCATGTGAGGCTTGAACCTCACAAAGGTTTGCTCTCTGACTTGCTGACTCTGACTCAGTCGAACGCCACCTCGAGGCCCCGGCTCAGTGTTTCTCAACCGTTTGTCGCGCAACAAAGCGAAACCCGACGCTGGTGCGTTATACATCTGTACATGACAGGTTTACAGTGCTACAACCATCTTGTTTCGGAGTGTACTCGATCGCAAGACCAGCTCGCACGAGGGGTGTTTGATCGTACGACTAGCACTGGCGTACCCGTCCAGCGGACGCTCTAACCCAGACCCCCCGTCTACATAGCGCCAACGCCAACCCCGGGCGTACTCCACCGCGTCCTCCCCCCATCCTCAGACTCAGTCGTCACCCTCTCCGTCCTAACCCTGAGGGCACCCGCAATCCACGCCTTCACGTCGGCGACAGCCCACCAGAGTCCCAACCCCATGAGGACTTTAATCTCCTTCTCGCTCCTCCACCCGTCGCACTTCTTCACGTCCTTACGCAGCTCGGGCCGCTCGGCCATCTCCTGCTCCATATCCAGCCTGAGCTCCAGGACATCGTGGTGCCCGAGCGAGATATCGCTCGCCATCCTGCAGGTGGAGGCGTTGAACTGCCACCGACTAAGCGTGATGGCGAGCACGGAGGTGTGGACCCAGCTGACGCCCGCGCCGAAGTGTGCATTGCTCGCGACACAGGCGCACTGGTGGTCGTAGAGCACACTGATGAGCGAAACAGCGGGGAGACAGTGGAACGGCACCCACGCCGGTCCACCGCAACCCAGCCTCAGGTCGGCGTGGTGCACCTTCACCCTAGCGGCGGGGGGCAGATATCCCAGCAAAGTGTTCAGTTCGCCCGAGGGAGGAAGTCTCTTGATCTCGGCCCGGTTGACGTGGCTGAGGGCGGAGCGCTGCTGCGCGGGAGAGCTGTAGGGGGACAGGAACGGGGAGGCGCCCCAGCTAGGGCGGCCGGGAACGAGGAGACGAGCAATGTACGCGTTGTCGCTGTACGAGCGCGTCACGAGGAGCTCGGTGCCGTGCAGCTCCTTGTCGATCAGGTCGCGGAGCGCGGTGATCGAGGCACGCAGGGCGAGGATGGTTGTGTAGTCAGAAAAACGGACCACGGCCTGCATGACTTCGGTGGGCATGGTGCGAATGGGCTTGTCGAGGTCGCCGTTGGCGCAGGTCTTGTTCGTGTCCTCGCCGTTCTTGATCTTCTTGCGCGCCTCAACGCCTCCCATCCACTTCTCGTACCACTTTCCCAGAGCCTTGACGCGCTTCTCGTCGATCTTGGGCTTGAGGTGCCTCGCCTTGCCTCCCAAGACACGCTGTGCGGGACCAAAGTCGCGTCCGGAAGTGATAGCCTTCCTCTCCTTGGGAGATACACGTGTCGAGCGTGTGGCGGACTTGATAGCATCCTTGTCTGAGGTGAGGCGAGGTGGCCAGACATCGTTCGTCTCCCTGGAGACGCTGGGAGGCGTACGGCCGCCGTCTAGGCTGGCGGTGGGTCTGTTGAGGGGCCAGCTACCGTCGTCCTTGACCTTGTGGACGAGCCTTTTGGGAATGAGTTCATCGTCCATCATGAACATCTCGTCGGCGCTGGTGTCCGGGGTGTGGCTGCTGCGGAGAGCATCGCCCCGGCGACTATCGTGACGAGCGCCACGGCCGCCGGCGACGTTGCGGTACCAGTTGGTAATGACGTTAGTCCTGGAGCGGAAACCATCCAGATCGTCGTCGCGAGAATTGTCGTAGAAGTCCCCGTAGATGCTGCGTCCCCCGATGCCACGGTCACTGAGAGTGTCGCCGTTCTGGTACCCATTGCCGTCGTTGACGCGTGAGGGCGGGTTGCCGTTGTCAAAGTCGAGGTCGTCGTTGTGGATGCCGAGGTCGTCGCCAGCGCCGGGAGAGAAGCGCAGAATGTCGCGGTCATGCTGGGGACGAGGGTAGGTGACGTCCGAGACCATGGGATGGCCGTGGCGGCGGACCATGGTTATGTGCGGCGGCGCGTCACGAACGAAGGGGGTGCGGGTGCGGCCACGGCCACGCTCGGTGCGCTCGGTGCGCTCACTCTCGTCGCCAGACGCGTCCTTCTGATCGCCCTTGCGCTTCATGGGCTTGGTCTCCTCCGCACCAGGCATGTCCGCGCCGGTCGAGTCCCCAGCCCGCACCCAGTCGCTTTCCCTGCTCTTCACCCTCCCGCGCTCCAGAACCTCTTCGGGGACACGGTCGCGCGAACGACTGCCCCAAGTGCATCCCGCGCCCCTCTTCGCGCGACGGCGCGCCTTCGTTTTCCTGGCAATGTTGGCCCCGTACTCTGCTTTGCGCTCCCTGCGCCTGTGGTGGTAGCGAGAGCGTGCCGACTTGCGGATCTTCGAGGAGTAGGGGGGAGAAGGGGAGGAGGGGCGAGCGGACTGGCTGCCGGAGTGGTCGGGACAGATGATAGCGATGAGGAGATTCGCGAGGTCGTCCGCCTGCTGGTTGAGCTGGTGCTGCAGCTGCGCAAGGAAATCGCCATGCGCGCCATGCGCGCCATGCCCGTCCTCGTTGTCCTTGATGCTGTCCTTGGTGTTGTTCTTGCTGTTATTGTTGTCCTCGATGGCGTTGTTCTCGTTGACCACTTTCTCGTCAACCTCGTCAACCTCGTTCTCATCGTCGATGTCCTCGTTGATGCGCTCGTAGGTATCCTCAGCGGCGTAGGCGTCCGCCAGGAGCGACACCAGACCGCCCATCGTCGGCAACTGAAGAACGATGAAGTGATGGGTATTGCAAAAGACGAGGGCACGTCGCCACAAACTGATATTGTGTTGCCGAGCCGTCCGTTTCGACGGGCGATAAGGGCGATGGGCCGATGTGCAGGCCGTGTGAACTGCCAAAGAGGGGCACACATGTGCAAGAGTGCGAGGTTGCATACCACGGAGGACGAGGATTCTGCAGCGTGGCCGACGGGCGGCAGTTTATCGTCCTTGTCCAAACGTTATGCTGTTAAGCATCTCAAGGAGCTGAGGTCAGTTCGGGAGTGGCCTCAGCAACTTACTACCACGGCCAGCTTCGTTGCAAGCAGTCGGCAGCTAGGTTGGCAGCGCTTGCTCGGAGATCATCACTTCGACTTCCCGACCTCAGCGGGGGGAAGGCCACTCCTCCGTGCGCCCGACGGCGGGAGACTGTCCCGCTGGGAACGATACACAGCTGGGGAGTGCGAATGGGGCACAGCTGTGCGCAGCTTCGGACGAGGAGACCCGGAAAGCGTCGACAAGGGCCCGGTTCCGGCCGTCCGCTCTCGAGTGAGGTACATGACTACGTTGTAGCTGCAAGATACATATATATATTTCTGAGGTGAGTTTGATCAATCGGGTGACAACTCACCATGACCGCCAGTTGCTCGAACTATCCTTACACCACTGCTCAGCAGCGGACATTAGACCAAGTGCACATTCCGCCAGGCCGTCCGATCACTCTGCGCATAACTGTCCTGGTTCATGTTGATGTGCTGGAACCCGTGTCCTTCTCCCTTTCCGATCCTCATTATGGGAGCAGGTCCCGCCTCGTTCGTGTAAAGATCCCAAGACTCCTCGCCAACGACCATCCTGAATCGCTCGCTCGTCACGAACTCGACGGGCACGTCGGCTATCCCTGGCAACCCGGCTAGCGCTTCAGCTCCGACGAAGAGGACGGGCACGCCGAGCCGGATCACAGTTTGCGTTAGACTGGCTGCCACTCCGCCAGGGGAAAGGGAGGATCCGAACTGATCGTGCGACGACAGAACGGGCTCACGAGCTGTCGGGACGAAGACGAAAGTCGCTCGCCGCAATGAGTCGGGAGTTCGGGGGAAGAGTGCGTTCAACCGAGCTAGAGGGCGATGCGGGTTGTACTCCAGCCGAACGATCAACTCCTCGACGTCGGCGGGGCAGAAGTGCAGGGGGTTCGTCCTTAGCCCATGGTACGGCACCAGGCTGCCAAAGAGCACGCACCTCCGTGCTGATAGAGGATGTGTCTCGTGCACGCCGAACCACCGCGTCACACTGCAGGTGTTGCTGACGGGATAGCTGTTCGAAGTTGGATAGTCGTAGACTCTTATCGTGTCCAGTCTTCCGACCATCTTGCTCATTGCCTCGAGCACGCCCTTGCGCACGGCGCCACGAACGTCGAGAACGGATGTACGTGACAGGTCGAGAGTCTGAGAGACATCTGCGATGGGGAAGGGTACGGGGTCCGGGATCTCGATGCCGGCGGATTGGCTGCTGTCAGCCGAGCGTCTTGCGCGCTGCCTCCAACGGGACGTCGGGGGTGCGTACCGGCCATAGTTTGTCTCATCGATGAGCAGGGGCATGAGGGGGATGCCGAAGTGGAGTCTTGCGGCGCAGGCGTGGCCGTGGCATGTGCTCACCACCTGTCCGTCGAGGACAAGATGCCTCACGAGCAGGGCGTCGACTCTGCGGCGCCACCATCGCGATGTCGCGCGGAAGGAGAGCAGGACCTCGGGCGAGGAGCACTGGACGATGAGGTCGACGAGGTAGGGGTGGTTCAGTGCGTCCAGCCATACGACACTGCTGGTTGTCATGGTTGTGAGGAAGAGAGTGAGAACATTTGATGGGTCTTGCGAGCGATCGACGGTCACTTGACTCCTTGATCGAGATTCGAGGGTGGAGGTTGCCCTAGGCGTAAACAAACGCTAGGGAGGGGAAGGGGGAGTCAGGCACACGACGTCTGTTCAGCCACGCGGCCCAGTTTATAGATGCCCTCCACATTAAGGCAACCCGGCACGTGCTAAATATTATTGAAGCCACCCCTTATGATCGTGATCTTTCGTAACGTGACTTTCCAGCCGATGGGCGCTGTGATTGGCTGCAAGTCTCGTCCACGATCAAGATCACTCGCGGTGCTCTGAGCGCGTCGTCGGTGCGTAATGTTGGCCCAAACTGCCCGTCCCTCCGACGCGTCGCTGCAGACCTTATCCTAGACGATGCTGACTTTGCGTTCTTGAACACTCTCATCACTCACAACACCGCCCTCGACAGAACACACAGCCCAGCCAAACCGACAATGGCCAGCCTGTCCTTCTTCGCGCGCCCCGCGCTCGCCCCCGGCGCACGCATCGAAAAGCGTCCCGCCAGCCGTTCGGTCGGCGTCGTCCTCACCTCGGAGCCGCGCCACAAGAAGATCAAGGTCGTCAAGCAGAAGCAGCAGGTCGATGTCCGTCACCGCCAGCTCATGACGCCGCAGCCGTCGAGCGACGCGCCGGAGCCCCCTTCGGACGCTTCGCTCGCCTCTGAGGACCAGTATCGGGTACTTCCGCGCCACCGGCTCATGACGCCCAGCACCTCCACCGTCGCTGCGTCATCCTCTCCTCGCCGCATGTCCTCGCCACCTGCCCACCACAACGGCCACAACCACCGATCCATCCAGCCCACACACGCCGTCATGCTCACGGAGGACGCGCATCTCCTGTTCGGACGACACAGGGAGCGCGCCCACCGCCCTGCCACCCTTCCGCTGCCCGCTACGCTGAAGCAGTACGTCGAGTGTCCCGGCCGTATCGCCAGGCACGTCATCCTCGACCGTTCCGCCCGCCATGCATCTCGCCAGCACGCCCTCGTCGAACTCGCCGGAGAGCGTGTACGCATCGTCGTTCTGGGCCAGAACGGCATGCGCGTGCGTACCGCCTCCGGCGTCACGCGACTCGCTCGTGGTTCCGTTGCCGAATACGACGTCGGCGCCGACCTTACTCTCGACTTCTACGGCGCCGCTGTCGCCCTTAAGACGAACGAGAGGCTCTTCACTCCCGAGCCGGAACCCGAGCAGGTGCACAGCCGTGACTCGCCGCTTTCGCTGCCGCCGTCTTCTCCCCCCGTCATGGGCATGGACCTCGACGACGAGGAGCTCTCGGAGCCCGAGGACGAGCCGCTCTCCCCGCCGTCGCCTGTCTCCCGCCCGCTCTCGCCCCCGCCAGCACTCGTCGAGGTCAAGCAGGAGATGCTCGAGAAACCCGCCAGCCGCGCTTCCACTCCCAAGCCTACCAAGGCTGCTACGCCGAAACCCGCCACGCCGAAGGTCGCCAAGTCGCGTGCGGCCACGCCCGTTGTGGACGTCCCTCCCCTTCCTGCCGGTCTCGACCTTGCAGCTCTGCTCGCGACTACGGTCGTCTTCTCCGGATCCTCGAAGCTCTCTCTCCCCGACCTGGTGCGCTCGCTTCTCGAGTCCCAGCCCTCGATGCGCGACCACGGCGACGAGGTCACCTGGGCACTCTGGGCCGGTGCCGAGCTCGAGTCCAACGCCATGTTCGGCAAGGTCTCGCGCAACGGCAAGGATTCCTCGGGCCACCCTCTTCTGCCGCACTACTTCTACAACCCCGCCAACGACCCCGACGCCGCGCGCGCGAAGGAGCTCGGCGGCCTCGTGCGCCCGTTACGCGCCGCTCAGCGCGCGGGAGGAAAGGCTATTGACTGGCGACCCGTCGGTCGCGGACGGAGGCTGTAGGCGCCGCCCGGCGCCGAAGCCGATGCACCGAGATCTACCAGAGGATCGACCAGACTGTAGCTTGTATCGCCTTAGAGACGTAGAATGTTTTGTTTGTAGAATTAGCAGATACCCATGCACCATGCACCACTTAATCTGGCCGTCTGGTCGGACCGTGCAGAGCGGCTCAAGCTTGTCTTGTGTCAGCGAGCATCGAGCGTTGTGTCGAGCGCAACGCCTGGCTTCCATGCATGTCGCCACCACTTCTACGCATAGCAGCCCTCACTCGCTCACTCCTTTGTACGCATCCCGCCGCTGCGTAGAGCAGCTACCGTTCAGGCGAAGATATCCACCGCGCTCATCCTCCTGCTAATCTGGCACGTGACCCGGGCCACCCTGGACATACAGATGCTCCCGCGCGCGTCATGTCCGCCGTTCGAGTACGGCAGCGCCGGGTTGCGGTTTCGCGCGCGCCGCGTTGTAGCCATCAACGACAGCAACAACACGACCACCCTCGAGTCTGCAGTCCACACATCGGTCATGGCGGACGCAGAGGCTGAGCGGAAGGCTAAGGCCGAAAGGGCCAAGAAGCTTGTGAGTTCTGCCGATTGGTGAGGGAAGGGGATTGGGAGGGGGGTGAGGTGGAGGGATTAATGTCGCGGTGGAGGTCGGAACGAGGGTCGGGAACGTCGTGACAGCCGACCACAACGACGCCGGGACGAAGCCGCTGCATAGGCTGGACTGAGCAGTTGAAAATCGGAGGGCACTGCGGCGGAGGCAATGGAGATGCACCGTGTGCATGACGCAGGAGGAGGGGGAGGGAAGGTGCGAGAGGCAACGTCGCCCATCATCCCACATCAGCTGTCTCAGTCGATTGATCATAGCTGACAGACCAGCTCGCAGCCCGACGAAAACAGAAAGCCGCAGCGGCAGCTTCGACTCCCGACGATTCCGTCGCCGACTCAAGACGGACAAGCGTAGACGCGACCCCCGAGGCTGCGACACCGCCAGCGACCGAGACACCAGAGCCCGAGCCGATACCGCCCGTCGAAATCAAGGAGGAAGTCAAGGCAGTCGTTGTCGAGGACGGCGCCTCCCCAGCAGAGAAGGAGAAGCTGGGAAAGTTGGAGAAGGAGCTGGCGGAGCTGAAGGAGCGGATATCCAGCCGCGATGCTGAGATTGAGCGGTTGAAGAGTGTAAGCTGGAAGCCATACACGCAGAGCTGACGTGACAGGAAAGCGAGACCGCTGCTAAGGAGGGTGCGAAACTCGCCGAGGTCGAGAAACAGCTCGCTGAGGCCAAGACGGCGGAGACGTGTCTGAAGGCTGAGCTGGAGGAACTGAAGACTGTAAGCTGCGATGAGGCTGTTCATAGTTGACCCCAGTCTGCCGCCAACACCGCGTCGAGCGAGAAGACCAAGCTCGCTGCTCTCGAAAAGGACCTGGCCGCCGCCAAATCTTCAGAAACGAATCTGAAGAGCGACCTCGAGAAGCTCAAGACTGTGAGTTCGCAATGTCCCCATAACAGCTGACGTCAGGCTGCCTCCGATGCTGCGTCGACCCAGGCCCAGCTCGAGAAGATCGAGACGGACCTGTCCGCCAGCAAGGCGCGGGAGACCGGTCTGCAGGACGAGATCACGAAACTGAAGGCTGTAAGCTTTTTTTGCATTGCTCAGCTGACAGCAGGCCTCAGCGGATGGGGAGAAGACGGCGATCGAGCTCGGCAAGACGAAGGATCTGCTCGAGGCGGCGCAGAAGGGGCAGAAGAGCCTCGAGGAGGAGGTCGCGAAGCTCAAGACTGTGCGTTCCTTTTCGTCATGTCCAACCAGCTGTGGAGGATGTGATCTTAGCTGACATCAGACATCCGCCGAGGATGCCACGAAGGCGGGAAAAGAACTCGTCGCGATCGAGAAGAAGCTCGAGGAGACTAAGGCTGCTGTGAAGGAGCGGGATGCTGAACTCGAGAAGCTGAAGAGCGTGAGTTAGCTGCTACTCACGGGAACTGACACCCAGTCGAGCGCTGAGGGAGCCTCCAAGGCTGAGAAGGAACTCGCCTCGGCCAAGAAGGAGATCGAGACCCTCAAGAGCGTGAGTTTCGAAGTTCGCAGTGGAAACTGATAGTCAGTTGAGCGCTGAGAGCGACTCGAAGGCGGAGAAGGAGCTCGCTGCTTCCCGTAAGGAAGTCGAGACACTGAAGAGCGTGAGTTTAACGGTCTGTGTCGCATAACTAACGTCCAGTCCAGCGCCGAGTCCTCGTCCACGGCCGAGAAGGAACTCGCTGCCGCCCGGAAACAGCTCGACGAGCTCAAGGCCGAGTCCACCGCCGCCGCGAAGAAGTCAACTACCGAGCTGTCCGAGGCCAAGTCCGCCCTCGACGCGGCAGAGAAGACGCAAGCCGATCTGAAGGCTCAGCTCGAGCAGGCACAGGACGCCTCAACTTCGGTAGAGAAGGACGCCTCCGGTGGGCAAAAGGAGTTCGACGCGCTCAGCAAGACCAAGTCCGAGCTCGAGGCGGAGCTGAAGAGTGCCAAGGTGGGTTAACATACTCGGCGTCGCTAACCCTCAGGCCGACGCCAGCAAGCAGGGCGAGGAGGCCAAGACTCTCGCGACTGCCAAGGCGCAGCTCGAGTCGCAGCTGAAAGATGCGAAGGTAGGCTGTTTTCCTAGTAACGCTAACCCCCAGGCTCAGGCTGAGAAGCTTGCTGCTCTCGAGAAGTCTAACGCCGAGACGGAAAAGGCCAAGACTGAGCTGGAGAAGTCCAAGTCTGAGCTTGAGAAGCAGCTGAAGAGCGCTACGGTGAGCTAGATCGTCGAGGAAGTCAAGCTGATGTCAGACGGAAGCAGGCAAGGTCTCTAGTCTCAGCGACGAGCTCAAGGCTGCCAAGGTGAGCTAACCGACGATTTCGTTGAGCTGACAGTCTGGCCGAAGCTGCAAAGGTTTCCGGCCTCAATGACGAGCTCAAGGCCGCCAAGGTAAGCTGCAAACGACCTCTCCAGCTGACGTCAGGCGGACTCCAAGAAGCTCAGTAAGGAGCTCGAGGCCGCGACGGCACAGAACAAGGCTCTCGCCGAGAGCAAGGCTGCGCTCGAGAAGCTCGAGGTTGAGCACAAGAATGCGCTTTCCGACCGTGACAGTGCTCGCGCGTCCGCCACCGAACACGAGAAAAACCTGAAAGCTCTGCGGGAGAAGCTGGACTCAGCATCGTCCGCGTCGTCCGACCAGGCTGCTCTCATCGAATCTCTGCGCAGCGAGGCGCAGGCTGCAACCATCAAGAACAAGGAGCACGAGACTGCGCTGAAGGGTCTGCGGGGAGAGCTCGACGCCGCTCGCGCCGCCACCAAGTCGGCCGCTTCCCTGGCCGAGAAGGAGTCTAAGGAGCACGAGCAGGCGCTCGCTGCTCTGCGCGAGGAGCGCGACAAGGCGAACGCGAAGGCGACCGAGAACAGCAAGCGTGCCGACGCCGCGGTCCTGTCGCACAAGGACGCCACCTCGAAGGCTGCAGAGGAGCACGAGGCCGCCCTCGCCGCTCTTCGGAAGGAGCATGAGGCTGCACTCGCATCGCACAAGGGCGAGCACGACAAGGCGATCGCGGTGCTGAAGCAGGAGCTCGGCGATGCGACCTCAACGACGAAGAAGGGTCACGAGGACGCCCTCGCCGCCCTCCGCAAGGACCACGACGAGCGACTCGCCAAGGCCGAAGAGACCCACAAGGCGATCCTTGCTGCGCTCGAGAAGAAGCACGCGGATGCGAGCAAGGGTCACGAAGATGCCTCAGCCGCTCTCAGGAAGGGTCACGAGGATGTGCTCACCAAGGCGAAGGCGGAGCACGCCACGGCTCTCAAGGCCGTTGAGGACCGGGCCGCCGCTGCCGAGAAGAAGCACGCCGAAGTATCCAAGCAGCATGACGCAGTGACGAAGCAGCACGCCGAGGCCCAGAAGAAGGCGTCGGAGCTCGAGGCTGCCCTCGCCAAGCTAAAGAAGGAGGGCGAGGAGCGTCTCTCGTCGCTGAGCAGCGAGCAGGCTGCCGCGCTCAGGACGGCTGAGGACAAGTTCCTGGCCCAGCAGAAGGAGCACGCCGGAGTCCTGAACAAGCTGAAGGAGGAGCACGCCGGCGTTCTGGCCAAGCTAAAGGAGGAGCACACCGCTGCTGCCCAGAAGTCTGCTGGCGAGACCGATGCAGCCAAGAAGGCGCGCGACCAGGCTAAGGCACAGCACGAAGCTGCTGCCAAGCAGATGGCCGACCAGGTCGCCGCCCTCAAGAAGGAGGCTGAGGCTGCCGACGCCGCGGCCGTGGAGGAGAAGAAGCGCACCGACACCGCGCTGGCCGAGGGCGAGAAAAAACTGGCTAACGTCGAGAAGAAACTCGCTGCCACGCAGTCCAAAGCTGAGGAGGAGAAGAAGGCTGCGGCTGCTGCAATCGCGAAGGCTAAGCAGGACGCCGAGGCGGCGGACACGGCCGCAGTTGAGGAGAAGAAGCGTGCTGACGCTGCCCTCGCCAAGGTTGAGAAGGAGCTCGAGGAGGC
>BCJJ01000087.1:0-26160 GCA_039545355.1 Trichosporon coremiiforme | reverse complement strand
TTCTGCTCGGTGACGAGGTGGATGATCTCGAAAGCGTGCTGAACGATGCGGACGGCCATGATCTTCTTGCCGTTGTTGCGGCCGTTCATCATGAGGCTGTATGTCAGCTCAGTTCTCTGCACTCGACTCGAAATCGATCGAAACTTACGCGTTAACGAGACGCTCGACAATGGGCATGCGGCCCTTGGCGAACTGCTTCTTGGCGTAGCGGCCAGCAGTGTGGGGGACGTAGACAGCGTGGCTGACGTTGATGTAGTCAGTCAGCGAGATGTCCTTGACCTCAACACTGTATGTCAGCGAAACGTCTCTCGAAACTGTCGAGGCTGTCGAAAGGCATGTCGATATAGGCAGGCAATTCCGACGTCGTTCAAGCTCAGGCACAACAGCGACAGCGGTTCCAATAGCACATCCTTTCCCTCGCAAATATTGCAGTCGACAGCAGTCGTTTTCCGGTCCTCACAGGACTTGTCGGTCCAGCACATCTGTCGTCTTCGGTCGACCGTTGTTGACAGTAAACTCCCGTCTGCAGTCTCGTATCCACGCTCTCGTATCCGTCGTCTCCTCGCTGTCTCCAATCCTGCCGTCGCCACCGTTCCATCCTTGCCACTCGGTCGCTTGACTTGATCCTCCAGTCCGTCGAAATTGCCTGCTTTGCCTTCCAACCTTTCGAGCCTTCTCGAACTACTCACTCCTGGGCGTCCCACTTTCCAAAGAGGAGGACGGAGCCGGAGTCGGCGACCTTCTGAACGTCGGCGGGAATCTGGGCCATTTTTGATGTGTTTTGAGAGCTCTCCTGGCTGGCGTGTCGGGCCTGTCGGGGAGATTGGTTGATGGTTGAGGAGTCGCTACGATCCACCGGACTGCTGTCTGTTCGACGTTCGACGGGCTCAGCGGTGGAGGCAGCACCCAGGCTGAGAGGGATACCGCCGAATTCCCGGCCACCAGCGGGAGTTCGTGGCACAAACTCGTTTCTTAGCTCTTAACACCGACTTACGTGGCACTATCGCCGATTTGTCACGTGATTATTTTATTTTACGTAAAGACCCAGTCGCGGAGTGCATGCTTACTCCGCGCGGTTGGCACTTTGTGTCATAGATGGTTGAAGTCGACGGAAGCTGTTGACGTCCTCAACCTTCCAAGTATCGCAACACTTGTTGACGTCCAACGACTCTTCCGATCACACGCAGCCGCAGCTTCAGGAACTATCTGACTTTCCTCGAGTGCAATACCGATCAGCCTGACTGACTCAAGCTCCTGCAAACAGTGGCAGGACTCTGGCATGCCTCCCAACGTCTACGTTCAGTGACTGCTGATTGAGGTGCTCAGATCTGTGTTCCTGTCCAAGTCCGAGCGCAACCCCGATATCCTTGTGAAATGCGTGGAACGCTTTCTCACGCCTCTACATGTGTGGAGCGCAGGTCTCGGCCCGTGCCTCCGGCAGGTGCGATGCTGAAGACTCAATGGCGGTGTCCTTTCGATGACTCGATTCAGATTCCAGCGTCGCGAATTTGTCTTCCTGGTGACTGGATTCGTGATGCGCGTGTCAGCATGATCAACAGCTAATCGTGCCGTGGGATGCTGGACACATGCCACAGTAGCGCTTAACGAATCGGCACGTCCGGCAGGCTGGCAAGTGTGATCGTGGGTTTCGTGGGCGGCGTTCCAAGGGTACACTTGAACTCGGCACCAACAGGGGACGTGGCACTGCCGGGGACCGAGGGCCCGAAGCGCCAGTCCGACCCGACGCCGTCGGGATCAGCAGCAATCACCGAGTGCGGAATGGTGCGAGAATCGTGCGGTATGCCAACTTGAACACACAGGACACCGTCTGTGACGCGCATGGCGCCCGCCATAGGCGATCGGCCGAGCTGGTGTGAAGCTGCCGCATGCTGCCTACCGTGTGCTTGGCACGGAGCGAGGAATGCCCCTTACCATGTCGGCGCACGATCGGGACCAACGCCTTCGGAAGCAATGGGGTAGCCGGTCGCTCGGAAGGCTCGCGTCAGCCAGGGCGGTGACGCAGAGATCCGTGATCTGCATTCCCTCCCTAGCCTCGGATGTGTGTGTGATCGGAATGTCAGCGCGGTCCGGACTCCGAACCCGTTCTCCTCGACTGCGCTCCTCGACCGCCGATGGAACTAACGGCTGTCGTCGAGAGCCGCGGGGATCTCGATGCTCGAAAAGGATACCGACATGCATGCCAAGCTCACCCATCGGCGCTACTGAAGGGGCTATTGCTCATCACGGGGCGGTCCTGATGGGATTGTGGTCGGAACGGACGCGGAAGACGCAGGAACGATGGTCGTCATCACCGCGCTCGCCATAGGCAGAGAGCCTGGAATGGCAGTCCCCACGAAGTCCGCAGGTCCCACGAATTTCTTTCGTTCGTCAGAATTGGAACTTGAAATGCGAACGGCA
Organism: Trichosporon coremiiforme; assembly: GCA_039545355.1. Lineage (NCBI taxonomy): Eukaryota > Fungi > Basidiomycota > Tremellomycetes > Trichosporonales > Trichosporonaceae > Trichosporon > Trichosporon coremiiforme. The sequence goes on along the minus strand of BCJJ01000087.1, from coordinate 23,742 downwards.
CCAACTCCGGGATCAAGCGCATTCGGACGCGCCTCAGCCTCCGTGGAGCTGGCAAGCGATCGCCTCGCCGAACGGTGATCGGACGCAACTTGTGTGCAAGGTGTGGCTTTGTGGCACTCTTGTGGTTAGCTAGAGACAAGCAGACCTTCCACTGAAGCTTGCTCTTGTCGAAAGGGGCGCGGGAGCGAGGACTGCCGGTGACCTTCCATGGTGGAATAGAGGGCAAGTACGCCTGAGGACCAGGACTAACTGCGGCCGGACCGACCTTTAGTCTCACCATAATCCAGCCCGCACCAATCCACTCATCTCCTGTGTCCATTGAATAATCTTCCACTGAACTGAGCACCGAGAAGATCGGTTCCCCCAATCTTGCAACCTGATCAGGACCAGGGGCGCTGATGCCAATGGGTCTCATGCGGCACTCATCAGGTTTGCACATTGGCATGGAGTTCCGATGGTGATTGAGCTGCAGGTTGTGGATAGGTCCCAACGCCGTTGACGCATGCTTCCCAGGGCAGTATGTCTCGCAGTGCAGTTCCAGTAGCCGTCCTGTGATTAAGCAGCCGTCCGAGGTATCGTGATGCCTAGAGTTGCAAGTCTGCGATGAGGTTGCCCGGCATCGGATATGCCGCTCCGCACTCATTTTGAGGAAGGACAGCGTGAACTCGAGCGGCCAAATGTACACGCGGTATGCATAATGTTACACGCCCTGCCAGTCTTGGCAAGACATGGCAGGACTCCTTGACTTCCTCCTCTCCCCCGGTATCACCGCTGCGTCTGGTGCTAGCGAACTGCGACACCTTGCTTCGTTCGCCCGCTTAATTCCTTCCACGGACCTGGAAGAAGCGCTTCCACCAGCTACGGCCGATACCTTGGGCGGCGCGCTGGACACCCTCGCGCATGCGCGTGTAGTAGTGCGGGTCGTGCTGCGGGTGAAGGAGGGACTTGGGCATGGGGAACTGAGAGATCAGCGACATGCGAGACGGTGGAATGAGAGCGGCGGCTCCTTGGGGCTTCCGAGTGCGAAGAGGAAGGAATAGAAATGAAGGACTTTGTCAAGGAATAACTGAGGAAGACCTATCGGGGATTGCCATCGTCGAGACAGACCTGCCGAGGAAGACATAGGAAAGACTGGTCACGTCGAGGAGAACCCCCTTCTGGGAAGACCCGTCGAGAACGACTACTCAAGGGAGACCCCTTGAAGTAGACTCCTCGAGGAAGACACAACGGTCGGTGGAGGAAGTCCTGGACGAAGGTGTGATTCGGAGCCGACGTGATTGGCCGATTCGTCTTGGCCACCGCCCTTGTCAGCACTCGCCAAGCCAGTACTGACAGCGACGAGCGTGCCCGTCGACTGCAAGACCCCCAGCCTCCCTGCATACCCTCCCATCTTTCCCCCGTCCTTCCCCAGCTGCTGGCTGCCCCCGGCCTCTTCTTCGGTCCTTCCTCGATCCTTCCCTCCTTCCTCGTACTCCCTAGAAGCTCCGATGTACTCACCTCCCGGAGTGCCTCTCCCTCCCGAAGCCGCCCAAGCGCCGCAATAGCGCGCTCGACGCGCTCCTCCTCGTATTTCGAGAGCGTCTTGGCCTCGACGTCCCTCACATCCGACTTGGCAGGCATGCTGAACGCTCGCGATGCCATGCCCTCAATTGCGTCGGTCAGTTGCGGGCCAGATGCGCGGAACGGCGTCGGCGGGAGAGCGCGCGCGGTGGTAAGGAGCTGGGCGAGTTTGGAGGCCATGGTGTGCAAGCGAACGGAGCGAGTTTGCGAGGCGATTACGAGCGACTGGCGAGTCGGTTTTGCGATGAGGAAGGTGATGGGAACGTGATGGGAACGAGCCGGAATGTCGGCGATATTGTTCCTTTTCGATTAACTCAGCGGGAGGTCGAGTAGTCGTGTTGCGGCTAGCGGTAGCCTTTTGTTAACGAGATAAGCCCGAAACAGACAGGTAGCAGGGTACGAGATGATATTAAGAGTAGTTGGGACAATTCCGAACTTTTGGTCCGCCGTGTGTTCTGACTCGGACGGAGAACATGTGATCTCCGCGAGGAAGGGAGTACGAGACGTTCCGATAAAGTCGCTAGCCTCCACCTTTCTCTCCCACCCCTTGACCGCTCGACTACGACAAGGAAGACAGCATCATGGGCCGCCTCTCCATCGCCGACATTATTCATCGCACGATCGTGTTCGGCGCTGTTGGTTTTGGCGTGAGTGTGCTGCTTTGCGGCGAGCTAGGGTCGGAGAGCTTGTCACACCTCGGACCTGTCCCCGTCCTCCTAGAGACCTCTGGTGGGCTTGAGCGCCCAGTGGGAGTGCCGTATGCTCGGAGGACTGTGAAGGGTCGGAGGGATAGCTGGCGGAACTGCTGGATCAGCAAAGCTAACGACCAGGTGTACGGCTCGGTCGTCATCGGCCAGAATTACATGGTCAAGAAGCGCAGGCTGGAAGAGTACCAGGCGCAGCAGAAGGCGGTAAGTACGGCGTGGCGAGGGACAGAAGTGAAGAGCGCAGCGCGGAACAAGGCAGGATCAACGGTCTGAGGCAAGCTACCAGAGCTCATGGTACCAGAGCTCATGGCCGGACGCCGAGTGGCCAGAGCCTGGTGCACAAGTGCCAAGTGGCCACACCACCGGTGCCCGAGACTAAAGCCGCTGCAGGTCCCTGCCTAACTTGTCCCGCTTCTGTGTTCCTCACTGCAGCTGTTTCATTGCGACCCAGAAGCTGACCCCAGCTCGCTGCGCAGAACGCAGACCTCGCCGACCCCGCCGCGGCCTCGACCCCGCCGCCGACGCCGACCCCGGTCCAGTAGATCCACCTGTAGCATTATGGCATTGTCTCACATCTCTAACGACTCTGCGACTAAGTGACTAAGTGACTGACGGGACTAACGACGTAGTGAGGGCTGTGGCTGATCACTCCTGCCATTTGGAGCTGTGCCACTCGCCTATGCTCTATTTCTGCTGCAATTTTCTGAGGCGGTGCTCCACCCCGCGCATTGATTGCCTAAGAATAACACGTTCATAAGTACCCGAATGAAAACGATCAGAGAAAGGATTGGTCAAGACAAACACTAGCAACTGTACAGCCTACTGAGCCCGTGAGCGGGCCCTACTCGTGGCCGTGCTGGGACCCGTGTCCCTGCTGGCTCTGGCTGCGGCCAGGCGGGCCAGGGGGTGGGAGCGCGTCTACGACCTGGCTGCTTACCGTGCCATTGTTAAGATGCACGTAGGAGCGCATGGAGACGGGCTCGGGGGGATCGCCGCAAGCGTCGCCGGTAGGCGTTTGGCGACCGGAAGGCGTCTGGCGCCCCGTCGGCGTCGCGCGGCCGCTGGCCCGCCCGCTCTCCTTCCGCGTCAGAAGGCGGCGGATGCCGCTCTTCGCTACTGGCGGCGTCTGGCTCGGTTCCGGCGACGAAGCCTTGCCGCGCGCGGCGTACACGGCCAGCATCTGGTCGGGACCGTACTGCACCGTGCTGTGGCCGTGGGCGGAGGAGTTGGCGTCCGGAGACAGAGAACGCGAAGGGTCCTCGGCCAGGTTGGGCGGAGGGGCGCTAAAGTCGTCCGCTGATGTCGCGTGCTGCAGCGCAGGCATGTTGCGCAGGTTGTCGCTGTCCGTACGCATCGCGGCCACGGGCGGCACAGCGGGCAGGTCGGACGTCTTGTACGCTGGCGACAGCTTGCGGTCGACGAGACCGGTGTGGTCCTGGCCGGCCGTCAGCATCTCCGAGTCGCCGAAGGGAGATGGCCCGTCGACCTGCGTCGGGGACACCTCCTCGTCGACAATGGCAGAGCCAGAGTTGTAGACCGCCGCAGTGTGCAGACCGCTGCTGATGTGCGGGCGCGAGGCGTCGTTGGACGACGACAGTCGTGGCCGCGCCTGGTCCGCGAACGAGATACGCGACTGGCGCACGTAGCCGTCCGGCATGACGACCGACGACCGAATGTTCCCGTCCGCGTCCAAGTTCTCGGTGCTATTCACCGGGAAGCGGGCGTTTCCGTAAGCTCCTGCTCCCGCCATGTTGTCCAGCATGACACTCGAGGATGGCCGTCCGTAGCCAGTCGAGGGACGGCCGTAGCCAGTGCTCGGGCGCGAGCGCTGGTAGCTCGACGATGGGCGGCCGTACGCGCTGAGGCGCTCGCCCGGCAGCGCACCCTTCTCCCACTCCATGCCCGAGTGCTGCGACAGGGCCTGAGACCAACGCTTCAGCTTCTCCTTCTCGCGGACGCGGAAGAACCAGTAGGCGACACCACCGGCGATCGCAATGACAATGATGGGGATGATGACCGCGACGGCGATGACACCCTTCGAAACCTTTTTGCCCGAAACGTTGCCGTCGACCGCCTGCACGACTCCCGTCCCCGTGGGCAGCGATAGGGTCGAGGTCATGCTAGGCTCCCAGATGACAGAGAAGGACGGTCCGCGCGACCAGGTGTTCTCCCACACCTGGCCCTGGTGCTTCATGATGTTCACGTAGAGGTCGGCCTTCTGCGTCAGGTTCCACCAGTACGGCGACAGCTGCGCCGCGTACTGCCCATCGGCGAAGGGGATACCGGACCAGGCATGCAGGAGAGCGTTCTCCGCCGACGGCATGTACAGGTACAAGTCAATCTTCTCGACATTGCCGACATTGCACGAGGTGTCCCACTGAAAGTTGACGGGATCGGTCGCGTTTACGACATCACGCGCCGCGGGATACTTATACAGGCTAGTCGCGCCAGAGGAGCAGGTCAGAGCTGCGGCGCGAGTCAGCGGTGGTCCGAAAAATGTGTAACGCGCGGGGTCGGGCCAGGCTTAAATGCACGCGGAGCACCCGGCTGCTTGTCTTACCTCTGCGCTCGATGTGAGACTCGTCCTCAGCCTGAGCAAGGTGGGCGGGGTAACCGATGCGAATGTTCGGGAAGTACTCGTCCCAGGCGGTCGGGAGAGGCGGGAAGGGAGTGATGGTTTCAGTGTTGTAGTCGACCATGATGATGTGTCCGTCGTCCCTCTTCCGCTCGGGCGTGGCGTCGATGGCTTTAGAGTGTAATGGTCTGTGTGAGCCTGTGCCGAAGTGAGTCGGGCGGAGGGGTGAGCGGAGTAGGGCGGATAGTTAGAGAGTCGAACGCGATGTCTGGGCAGTCGACGTAAGGGGGTATAGGAAGAGTCGTCGGAAGTCAGGTTAGGGTAGTGGTTGCGAAGAAGAAACGTTAACGGGTGGCGCCTGGCGTCGGAAAGCCCAGTCCCAATATCCAAGATGACAAGAGCACAGCGGTGAAGGTCGTGTGTCAGTCGAGTCAAGTCCAAGAGAGTGTGTGGAGATGGGACGTTCGAGGTGAGATGGACGCCTGGTACACGTGGTTGCCTGTGTGGACCAGCCTTAGGCCGAAAGGAGGAGGGGAGGATGGGAGAGAAGGGTCGTCGAGCGAGGGGAGGGGAGCAGAGACGAGGACTGAGCAAGGAAAAGGATGCAAGAAGATGAGGAGTAAGGAGTGAACGAGGTGCTAAGGACTGGCGTGGGTCGGAGGGGTTTGGGAGGTCAATGGATGTGCGGGATGGGTGGGAAGGAAGGAATGGGGCGAGTGGGAATGGGTGGATGGAGGTGCAGGTGCAGGACGGGGACACAAGCAAAGCCTGCAGGCGGAGGGACAGGGGAGGGTCGTGCTATGCTAAGGAGCTCTGTTCAGGCTAAGGCTTGGGGCTTGGAGGGTGCTCGAGCTCGTGCTCTGCTTAGTGCAGTCATTTCCGGCATGCATGCAGGGCACGGCATAACGGCACGGCACCGGGCTGAATGCTGAGCTAGACCAAGCGCAATAGCGCACACAGTAAGGCAGACGTTGACCTTTATTTGCATGCGTGCATGCATGCACCGACCTGGGCGGCAGGCGCGTCTGATTCGTCGGGTGCCCACGCAAATGGCGATTTGGTCCTGAGATTGCAGTCTGCTGACCTTGGTTCTTCTGAGGACAGAACGCCCGATGGCGTCTGCAGCGTGCATGCAGTGTGCTGCACTGTAAAACACGTAAGGCCAATTCAGCGCATCGTGCAATATGTTCTTGTAGAGTGCAGCGGAAACGGCACGACAGCGAAGGACATGGCAGACACCTACACGTCAAGGAAAAGCTTACATGTTCCTGACATGGGCGCTGGATCCTAGCCGAACCCTGCACGCCCTCGCCGCCTGCCTCTGCCCGTGTGCTTCAGCGCGTCCGGGGCGCGAACAAGGCACACCATGCACAGGTATGATAGCGCAGGCACGCGAAATGCTCTAAGGCCCAGGCGCAAGCCGCCGTTATGCCTCCCCCGTCTACCCCCTGCGCCCCTCCGGCCCCTCCTAGCCTCCTGCTTAGTCTGCTCGTTGCTCGAGTGCATCCATCCACACACACGCGTCCCGACAGTTTCCGTCCCCTTGGCTCACCTAACCCTCGCTGTTATGCATCTCCCGGCCTTCTGCCCTGCTAACCTTCGATCCGGTACGAGTCTACAAGATCCAAAGCGCCCCAGTGCGCCCTGCCGCACACATGCACATGTCTAGCGCTAGGCTCGGGCCCCCACGCCTCCCACCTTACCCGGGCGCCTGTTTATGCCCCGCGTGGACTTGTGGCGACTTCTGTGGTTTTCGTTGTCCATTTGGGCCCAACCTGTACATCGTGCACCCTACATGACGTGCCTTCCGTTTGCGGACGTTGGCAAGGAGTTGGGTTTAGCTTGTATGAAGCTTATCTTCCCTTGCTTTCTTCGGCGGATGACTTTGTTGACAGCCGAACTCTCTCGCCGTAGACCTATGCACATGACGCCAAGTCGGTACATTGCAGGTTGTCGCCAGTGACCTCTGGATTTGATTCGAAGACATGTAGTCAAGTTCATCGATTGCCGGCGAGGTTCATACCATATGGCAAATGCGTGTATCTGGTTGGTGTGATGGCAGTTGTTCCGACTTGATCGCTCCTGACGACGGCTGCGGCACAGACGCGGCCGTCAGTCGAACGAGCACCTCCTTCCTCCTGCCGACACACAGGGCGCCCCGGGACGTGCAGTTGTGTCGATTGGGTTGGCGGCGGCTCTGGCGCAACCTGGATATCAACATGTGGCAGTTACCACCACAGTAAATATTACCAACTCATCTGGGACACTGCGAGGGCAACCTATCCTCTGAATGCTCTGCGACTACAAACGCCGACGACGATTCCCCCCGGAACCTGTTCTGGGGGGACAGAGTAACATACGCGCGAAGGTGACATGAGCTAGTGTCAACACATTGCGTGCAGAACGTCTTCGATCCGGCCAGCGCCACATGCCATGTGCGTATACGGAGAGCGACGTCGTTAGAGCCTCCGCACAGCAATCGGGCCCAGACTCGAAATATACAAGCATCGACATCTGCCTGCCAGAGGCTGCGTCCGGAGTGTCGCAGCGTCTGGTGGCCGGCCCGTCGGCCCAAATCAAACGCGGAGAGGTAACCAGCTCGCTCCTGCGCATCTCTGACCTAGCTGTCCGAACCTTGTTGTGCACACAACGGATTAAAGAAAGAAATTATGGGACTCTTTCAGAGGTGCCGGACGCTGATGCGATCGCGCAGACACAGACTTATGAGGGTGTTGTCATGGACAAGCACAAGTTTTGGAAAGTGAGTGACAGCCGGTCCGACGTCAACAACGACCAACCAGCAAAGCCTAGGGGGACGCAATTCTCTCAGGTGCATGCAACGGAAGACGAATAGGCTACCGAGGCACTGGTTCAGTCCGGAGGATGTGATCTCTTAGCTTTATTGGCATCGGCTCTCGAATGAGAGAGGTGATGCTCACCAGGCGCCACTCACAGCTTTGGCTGCTTACGTGCCTGACAGGTTACTCTTTTCACGTGACCTTGAAACTTGCGAACTCGCCCAGGACAAAGGTCTCCCACGGTATCTCCCCAAGCACTTTGGCCCCCGCTCTCGCTGGGTCAGCTCTCGCAGCGCTTTGGTTCCGCATTAGAGGCAAATCTCGAGGCTGGGGCTAGGCCATCGCTGGATTGAAACTTTCCCACAGTATCTCCTTGAGGGCTTCTTAACGTACAATCGTCAACGAGCAGATGGCTTCCGTGGCTCGGAGGACGTCTTCGCCAGAATCAAACCTTCCCACAGTGCCCCTCCACCAACCGACGTCGAGGGCGTTCCAACGTAGAACCGTGACGGGGCAGACGACAATGCGGGTTTCGGATGACAGCTCTACTAGAATGAAACTTTCCCACGGTCAGCCTTCGGCGCACAACCAACGTTCAGTGGTGTGCGTTCCGACCACAATTCGGGCTCGAAGCTCTGTTGCATCCCGCTGCTTAGATACCTTTGCCACGGTGTCTCTCCCCAGAGCTGCGTCAAGCGCCCACAAGTGATTTACTCTTGAGCAATCGCGAATACTAACTGCCTCAGTCATTTACGAACGGCGAACACGGTTTGCCGTTGGATTCGTTTTCCTTCAGTGAAGGACAAATAGGGCCAGCGCTGGCCGTCGCAAGAGACACGGAGACAATCCCCGTCGACCCAAGAAGATTGTTGGCAACACATCTTTCGGCATCACAATTCAGTAGTGGCAACATCGCTGCCAAGACCAAGACAGTGACGAGGGGCGAGCGGCCATCCACCTGGCATCTCCGCTCAGTTGCTGCTCCGCGCATTTGCTCCACACAACCTACTAAGGTCGCTTATCGGGTGTAAGCGGAGATCCGGGTCTGCACAGCGCACAGGTCGGCTCCCGCATGCACCGCCTATGTCCCGGAATGCGTTCTAGCGTCTTGAGCGTAACTGGTCCGTAATCGTGTGCTGCGGTCTATCATGGAATCGGCAAATAAAGTTTCCTCCGGCGACTGAAACAAACAGCTGACCAAAACGGTTATCAGATCGCACCGCTCTTGACAAATCGCTGAAGCTGCCATGTGTCAGGTGCTATGCAGGCAGTTGTCCACCCCTGTCTCCATGGACGACATAATCGGCGCGAGAGCGAGTGGCGCTGAAGTGTTCGGTGAAGGCGATTCGGAGTGTGGTCATGGGCAGTTCGGCGAATTCCTGTGGACACCAGGGTCGGCCGTGGAACGAAGGGGGCATTGAAATGTCTCATCTGCACGCAGCGCGTCCAGAGACCCTCGATCGCGTTTCAGCCATCTCCTATCTGGATCTTCTCTCCTCGACGACGAGGCCGAAAGTGGTGTACTTGGTGACTGTTCCAACGTCACTCAACACCATTACCACCGGTACATCCCCCACTAAGAGACTTAGGTGCAGGCTCACAGCGGAAGCTGCCGCGCTAAATCCAAATGTGGCCCCTAGCCCGCCTGGGTGGAAACCTTGATCGCTCTTCTCCACCTGTCTCAAACCTTCTGCAAGCCGACAATACGTTCCATGGTGAGCTCACAACGATGAAACAGCAACTCATGCGCGCGGATCAGGCGATGGCTGAGAAATCCGTACGCCATGCACACTGCAGATTGAGCACTATCGCCATCATGTCTAATATGCATTTGCACCCTGGCCAAACCCTTAGAGATGCATGCATGCGACCATGCGAACAGGCGGGCATGCGTGAGCACGAGCCGCTCACTCGGTTCATTCGGGCTGCAGCGGGCTGGGCCGCCCCCGCAATTGCCCCGAGCCAGGTCACGTTCTCCCAGACCCACTCGCCTCGGAGTAGTGTCGCCGACCTGAGGACTGGGGTACCTTACAAGAACCGGTGAAAACTGAGAATGCGACGGCCGAGGCGAATTCCGCTTTCCCGGCCGGTGTGACCAGCGACGCTAGCACAGGCGACATAATCTGAGAGATGAGGCCCCAGTCTTTGCCCACCGCTACGTCATTGCGGTCCCAGGCGTAGCGCCAGCCGGGCACTTCGTTGCCATGCTATCCCTGCGAGGTGTTTGGCCCACCTGCTCCTCATCGCTATTTCGCCGCGAGACACCTCGGTGCTGAGAGTTACTTGAACGAGCTCCTCATCGCCTTGTCACGAGGGCAACGCATGGCCGCTGTTGCCATGGTGCGAAGATACGAGATAGCCATGTCGCGAGGCTGCCGTGAGTGAAAGCCCGGCCAAGCGCCGCGCTGTAGCTGCTGCCGGACATTGGACCCACCGGATCCAGCTGCGCCCTTTTACCTCGCCCGGCAGAGTCTGAATGCCCGTTGGCTACCTCGATGTGTTGTTCCTCGGTTTTGTGATTCAGCGGCCATCGCTCAAGGCAGATTAGAATACCAGGATCCGGTCCTGGGCTGTTTCTCGACGACTGGCAGTGCCTTACTTTAGCGCTTGAAAGTCTGATTGGTCCTCGTGGAGTGTTTGGTGTCTCGCGAGAGCAGGGACGCCCGAAGTCCCCGGACCCGTGAGCGAGCCCGACGGAGATTGATCATGGCACTCGCCCCAAGCTCCAGCTAGCGCAGTCGCTGATCATCTGCTCCAGTGACGAAAGGCAGGCGGGATCTGGGTCCGGGTCGGGCTGTTTCTCGCTTCGCTGCTGGATCGGGCTCGGGCGATGGATATCCGGCCGAGAGCCAGTGAGAGATGCCGTTATCGCCTCACACATCTGCCCCACCACGCTCACGTCATTGTTGACCGTCACTCCTCTCCATCATTCCTCGCCCTCTGCACGGAGTGCTGCGGGCACTGCTATGACGCACCCCTCAGCAACCCCCCGCCCGAGCGAGCGACATATGACCATCATGTCTGTCCACTTACCTAAACTGAATCCAAGGAACACTCTGATTGAATTGCTGCCCGGCAAATGTCGTCGCGACTGCGCGACCGGCCGGATAGACAGAAGTGACCAACCAGCCCTATCCGCTCCCAGTCGTCGTACCAATGCCAGGCCGAAGAGTGCGTCCCCCAGCTCGCCCGAGACATACAGTGGCATCCGGGCCTTGACCGGTGCAAGCAGCATGTGCACCAGTATCACACCATCAAAACAATTCACATCGACTGGCTTGTGACCTTCGTGGGGAGCATCCGGGGACCTGATGGCGGTGGCTCGTGCCCGTTCGCGTCGATCGGGCTGCGCGTGATTCGTTCCCTGGGTTCCAATCGAGGGAGATGGATGGCGCGCAGACGTTCCATCGTTATCAGACGACGCCAGTGAAACTTCTGCGTGCACATGCAGACTTCCTGACATGATGTGACACTAGACTCTGAACTTTCCACGACCCAGGAGCCGGAATTGCTAGCCACGACGGGCGATCCCATAACTCTGATAGCGCTGATAGCTGGTGGCAAGGTGATGGCGAGCAGCGATAATGGATGGTAGGAAGGTACGTGCGTTTCAACTCGAAGTTGTCGCCTGCGCATTAGACAGTTGGAGTCAGCAGCCTCTGTCGCCCCGCCGGCGACGCTAGTGAGGAAGCCTCGTCATTAGCTCTGCGCAGAAACCTTGTTGCGACGATAGTAACGACATGGTCCACCGTCGTGTTGTCGAGAAAGTGTGCAGTAACGACATGGAAGTCGGAGCGAGTTCTGGCCGTTGTAAGGACCATCGAGGTGGAGGTCCCGGTGCCTGGGCGAACGTGCTTAAACTCGAGACTAGTGCTGATTAACTTTTATCAAGTCGACCATCGCGAACATTAATCCACAATGAAATCTCCAATCGCCTCTAACGCATCCATTCCACACCAACCACTTCCGGTCATGCGGCCGACGTCCGTCCGCGCGCATTGTCCGCACGGCGAACGGGACAGCGACCGATCTCGCGGCGTCCTTTCGTCACGAGGGCCTGCCCGAGGCGAGCGAGACACGGGCGCACCAATGACCCACACCTCGTTGCTGATTGCTGCCAGATAGGAAACGTCATGAGTGTCCTTTCCTCCTGTCCGCCCGGGCCAGGTGTCAAGGTCGTCGTGTCATAGTCACACCCGTTGCTTGCGGCGTTCAGATGTGAGGCCTCCGAGGGCCTGCGAGCTACTGCAGGGACTCGCGATCCCGCGAGCAGTTACTCCAACGAGAGATGAAAGAAGCTATTCCCGATCGGTGCCATGGCACCATGTCTGAACGGCCATCGCAACTGGTTGCTCCGTGGGCATTGACGATGCCCGTGCAACGACATTGCCTCGCTTTCTCACTCTCGCCGCCGGCCGGCGGGCCATTGGCGCAAAGGTGACGTTCGCAGGTGGGAGGTACGCTCCCAGGACACGGGAGAGCCGAGGATTGTAGTGTTGTTTGCCTGTCGTTCGCTCGTCGTCCCGCTGGGAACGAGATGACGAGGTGTTGACACTCCTCCTTCCCGCTGGCCGAATGTCCCAGTACTGACCAATGGTGCAAGCACTCTATGAGTGCCAGTGGCGTCACGGTGCTCTGAAAGGTATATAAGAAGAGCGTCTTGGTCTGTTCTGATCTTCACCGCGCAACTCGCTCTCGCCTTTGCAATGCTGTTCAAGACCGCTCTCCTCCTCCTCCCCATCCTGGCCTCCGCCGTTCCTGCGGCCGTCGAGCGCCGCGACGACCTGCAGCCGGTCTCTGACGACGACCGCGCGGGCATCATCAATCACATGTTCCAGTACGACGCTGCCGCGGACGTTATCTACGGCCCCGGTGGCTACCTCGACAAGGACGGCTTCCACCCCGACGGCGAGGACAAGAAGGAGAAGCGTGACCTCGAGGAGCGCACTCTCGGTCTCCTCCTCGCCTCCACCCGTGCCATCCTCGGTGGCCTGAAAGGTGTCTACGACGGCGGCGGCGGCGGCGGCGGTGGTGGTGGTGGTGGCGGCGGCGGCGGCAGCTCCAACATCAACTACAACATCAACATCAACAGCAACGGCGGTGGATGCTCGTCGTGCTACAGCGGTGCCCCCCGTGTCAATTCCCAGGGCTTCATCGAGGGCAACGGCTGGATCTGGGGCAGCGACGGCTTCCACGTGAACAAGGGCCAGCAGCGCCGCTCGTTCACCGGCTCGGCCACCATCATGACCAAGCGCGACGGCCAGTACGTCGACGCCTTCAAGCCCGAGGCCGGAACCCTCAACGACCTCTTCAAGTACGACGCCGAGAACAAGATCCTCTACGGTCCCGGCGGCCACGTGGGCGAGGACGGCATCTTCGTCCCCGAGGACGACGGCAACACCCTCCAGCGCCGCACTCTCGGTCTCCTCGCGCTCACCACCCGCCTCCTCCTCGGCGGCGGTAAGTTCGGCGGTGGTAAGTTCAGCGGAGGTGGCGGCGGCGGCGGCGGAGGAGGTGGTGGTGGCGGCGGTTGCCCCGGCGGATGCGGATGGCATGGCCAGGGCGCCGCCCTCGTCGGCCCCAACGCCTACTGGGACTACACCGGATACCACGACGGCCAGTACCAGCCCAAGACGTGCTCCGTGTGCTAAGAGGCTCAAGGGGTCTGCGGCTCGGCATGTCTTGCTTGGATTGGGCTTTCCTCTGCGGTTCACGTTCGCTCCGCACGGCACCCTTTCTCTTTCCCACAGTCTCTTTCTATAATCGACTAGTCCTTCGGGAATTCCCTCTGAGATCGAACATTCATAAACTGCCCTAGTGTTCTCCGTACATTCTGAAGTTCAAATTTATAACAATACACAAATACTTGAGCAGCATCAGAGTGAACTGACACAGGCAGCGGGCTGTGGAAGGAAGGATAGAGCCTAATCGTAGCAAAATCGGCCATATGCCACTCCAAGTTGCCGATGAACATGGAATGCTGCCGTCACTCGGTGGTTCACTCGGTGGGCGTCGGTACGAGGCTAGCGGTCAGATAAGCTCAGCTCCACCGCAGATTACAGCAGGCGGGAGGCCCTCCCAACTCTATTGCGTCCACTGGCAGTGTCTGGCCCAGTCATCACCGCGGATGTGTCGATGGTGCCTGTATCGTCGGGTCTATGGACGAGATGGCGTCTGAGCGCGCTGAAACCGACCCCATGACGTTTCACCGTTGCTTCAGCTTCAGCTCAAACTCCAAGCTCCACCACCGCTCAGCTGCGCTTCACACGTTCCTTCTCGTGAGTGGGGAACGTCACCGATTCCAGCTCTGGAGTCCGGTCCTGCTCTCACGTTCTCGTCTATGGGTTGGCCGTGGATCGGCATGAAGAGCAGTGCGGCATTAAGCCAATGCACCTCTCTCGACCATATCCTGGCGACGGCGAGACGGCTCTGTGTCTGTGGAAGAGTGGTGAAAATCGTAGCGGTGGTGCATTGTCTTGGCACGGCGTTCGGACACTAAGCTCCGGGCTCTGTGAGACGAGGTGGGACACGAGAGGTGGACGATGTGATACGGCGAGCAGTGTACGGGATGAGTTGGCGATCCCAGCTAACTAGATGGGGTGTGAGAGGTGAGAGTGCAGCGTCTGATTCTGGAATTTCTGGAATCTCTGACCTCGCTGAGCGGTGTTCCTCCCATGCCCGGTGCCCCCCCGGTGCTCGATGAGAAGTGACTGAGAGTGGCTCGTGACTGTACTGTGCCTTCATTAATGCCAGGTGCCAGGTCGTTAGCTGTGACGTAGAGACGTTGCGAGATCAGCGGGGCCACAGCGACTTAATCGGAGCTCGCGGAGGACCGCTTGTCGACAGCGCCTGCACTGTGTCGAGGTGTTGCAATGTTCCGGGCGGCGTCGCAAGCCTGTGGGATCGGCATCACCAACCGTGCCACCGTCACAACACTCTTTGTGTTTGTGAACATTGCTCATCGAATCCCGCGCACTGGTTCGGCTCGCTCGTTCACTTGCTCTCGTGAACGGTGAGGCGAGAGGGCGAAGGACAAAACTGCGGTCAGGTGGGGTCAAGTAGCGGATGATGGCGAGGCTGTGCCGTAGCGGGTACCCTGCTAGCTCTCCTCTCGCTCGGCTGATCGACGCGACGCCAGTTTCTCTCGGGCGTTTCACAGTGACGAGGCGTTTCGGCTCTGATTCGGCGCTTCGATTCGGTGCCAGACAAACTTGCCCCATCTCTCTCGTCAGTCTGCCAGCTCCTCGCCTAGCCGCGGTGCACGAATATGTCTTGCATTTGTTGTCACAGTAATTGAACAGATGGAAGAAGAGTATTAGTATATTGTTACAACTGGTCATGTACCGAGTTCAGATAGGTGTTCCGCACGGCTTGTCTTGGGCCAGATCGCGCGCCTGAAGCCTAGTGGTTTACGCGGGGACAGACGACTTGCGCTGCTCGGCTGCGCGGGCCGCGTCACGAATAGACATGCCCTTCTCGCGCGAGATGACTTGCTTCATGAGGCCGACAAAGTCGTCGAGCGAGGGGTCCTCCGACTTGGGCGGGGACGACAGCCGGCGCTGCGCCGGCGTCGGAAGCGACACGCTGCGCAGCTGCGGGTGCCGCTGCGACACGGGGGGTGCACCCTTGCCGATCGGAGACGCCTGGGGCATCGCGTACGCCTTCTCCCCCTTCTCCTGTTCCGGCTCCTTGATCAGCGGGGCGGATACCTGACGCTGCTTCACGGCCACGGGACTGCCAGTCCGTTGCGGGGTGAGCAAAGGACTCTCCTCGCCCGACGCAACCGCGGGAGCCTTCGACAGCTCGTCGCCGACGGGGGTTCGAGGGAGCATACTCGGCGAACTCGGGTGAGAGCTGCTGCTCCATGACTGGCCGGGAACCTCCTCGTCGGGCGTCTGGACGATGGGAGCCTCAGACTTGGGGACCTGGCCGTTGGCGGGGGAGCGGGGCGGCGTCGCGTATGCTTCTGTCATCGGAGAGCTGATCGCGGGTGATGGCTGTTCTGCCGACTTCTCCGCCGTCGAACACACGCTAGGCTCAGCCAATGCCAAAACAGTAGCGTCATTGCTAGAAGTTTGCTTGGGCTCGGCAGGAACGTCCACGGCCTTCGCGGCGACAGCTTCATCGTCGTCCGGAATCTCGGGGACATCGCTGGGGTCAAGGTCCGACTCAGGCGCCGCGGGTGATGGCTCAACAGCAGCAGCGGGCTGAGACTCTGTTGTAATGGCGGGGGTGGGCGCAGACTCCTCCTGAGGAGGGATCGCGTTCTTCTCGCTGATCAGCGCAGGCGGCGATGTGACCTCCACAGCAGGCTGAGGCGTCTCGGTCGGTTCCGGCGCAGGCTCCTCCGTGGCGATCGGCTGCGCTGGAACGGGCTGCTCAGTCCTGATCGACTCCTCTGCGTGCTGTTCAGCAGCCGTGACTGCGGGTATGGAGGCGATTTCGGCTGTCGAGGCAGTCTTCGCTGAATCGTCCGTAAGCTCGCTAACGCGGGAAGTTGGGGCCATAGCGTCAAGCTCAGCGCGCGGTCTAGTTGGTGTCGAGGGCGTAGACTGCGCGGGGGTGCCTGGCGCGGAAAGAGTCGGCTCAGGCGTGATATTGGCTGCCTCGAGGCGCTGGGCGATGGACTCGGGAGGAGGTGCGTAGCTTGACGGCGGGGCCGCTCGCGCCCTGGTCGGAGTGATAGGGCGACCGGAGTGGCCGGAGGGGAGCTCAGGAAGGTCCTTGACCACCAGAAGGCTATTGCGCAGGGAGGAGCGGCGGCTCTGACGACCATTGGAAGCCGAGTCAGGCGCTGACTGCGAATGCTGGGTTTGCGACTGGGGTTGGTTCACGGAGTTCGTTGAGCGGGTCGAGATGGTCGAGGCGCGCTTGCTCGCGACAGACAGACGCGATCCAGGCTCGTTCGAGCCGGGGACATTCAAGAATAAGTGCTCGGGAGGCTCATCACGGCTGCTGTTGTTAACAACGGCCGTGATAGCCGCCATGTGATCATCGTCGAGCTCCAAGTCGTCTAACTGCACCGCGGCGACGTTGCCGACCTTCTTGTGCAATGGCGGTAGAGGCGGCACGGGAGGGATGTCGCTGTTGGTCTTCTGCTGCTGATAGTCACCCACGGTAGCCGATCGCGGTCGTTGGCCAGACTTGCTGCTGACAGCTGCCGACATGGACTGGCGCTTGGACGCACGCTTCTTGCGAAAGCCCAGTACCTCGAAGAAACTCTTGCGGCGGCCTGATGATCAGCGATCGGCCCAACATGTCAGATAGAGTTTCGATTCTAGTTACGCACGGAGCTTGGTCTCGTTGGACGAGGGAGTCACGTCGAGGGAGGCTGCGGCGCCGTTGCTGTGGGCGGGGACGCCCGCACCGCCGACGCCAGCTTCGTTGGAGGTGGGGAAGAAGAGGCTCCGGTGACGCCGAAGGAAGCCCATGGTCGGCGGGAATGGTGACGCGTCGATGGGAAAGAGTTAAAGCGCAAGAGAGTGCTCTCGCATTAGAGTTGAGGTGACCATTGCATTAGACAGAGTGGAAAAGGGTATCAGACCAATGCACAGATCATCTCGTCTCCCTCGTGTCCCTCCCTCTCTTGGTCCCTCCTCCCCGTCCAGCCCACGGCCCATGGGGTAAGGTAAGGTAACGCTACGCACAAATGCGGCCGCCGCCGGTCAGGCGCCTCGCCGTCGCCCGCTGGTCCGCAGCGACCCTGCATGCATGTACACCATTGTTCCTCGCCCTTCCGTTTGACCGGGTGCGCGATGCGCCGGGAACATGCGGCGGAGACAGTGATCTGGGGGAGACACATGCATCCAAGCGGTCTTGGTGCGGATTCTGTCTGTGTGTCTGGGTGCCGGGGTGGACGCGTTTATGGTTGAGTTTTACGTACAGACGCGTGTGTCGGGGGTCCAAGGCGGAGGGCAGTCCATTGTGTGCGTTCCTGTGTGCTGGTCTTGCTGGTCTTGCTGGTCTCGGCTGGTACAGGGAGTGAAGGGCGCCCCTCAGGGCGACCCGTCGCAGCCTGCCTCTCCTGGATCCGGGCCAGCAGGCGTGCCTCTGTACCTCCACAACGGTTCCACCCAAAACGCGTATCCCGCTCTTCATGCATACTCCTTCTGGTAATTGGCGCCGTTCCATGCTCCAGCTTTACGCAGCCTCGCCCCTCTTTAGCAATGAACGCGGAGGACGAGCGCGATGTCTCACGCAGCTCGCCAGTGCGTGCTAGCCCCGGTAGACTGTCGCACTTTCACTGGCGCGCATCGCTCAGGTTTGAGGGCCATACGCGCACACGAGGCAATTGAAGCGATCCTCAGCCACTGTATCACCGGATCAACCTCGTCTCCACTCAGCCTTCTCGCACCTCTCGATGACTTCACATCTCTCCTGCACAGTTCACTCGATCGCTTGATCAATCACTCTATAGCAATTCTCATCACTCGCAGCTAGTGCGTCGTCGGTGTCCTCACCGACACAACGACGCAAGCTCGTAAGCCGCCTGACCCGGCTGTCTCCCGGCTATGTCTCCTCGTTGGGACCATCGGGTTGTCTCGTGTGACGTCTTCTTTCCGTCAGCCCTGCAGTTGTCATGTACCTCAAGTATCCTCTGCATCGTCCGCGCTCAGCAGCATGTACCTCGCCCGTCATTCGGGCCGCATGAGGGCACACCGTTCAACTCTTCACCAGACGTGACCAATCGTCCTACAATCACCATTGCCGATCAAACGTGACGCTAGTACAACTGAGACTCTACTGCGTTCGTGAGCTTCAACCAGAGCACCGCATTATCTGCCAGTGAGTCTGAACGCACAGCTGCGACATGCATGGTCAGGTAGATTTCCAGCACACGAACTTCCGCTGACCCGGTTCGCAAGTGCACCGCCCGCCCGTTTGACACGGGCTACTCAAAAGCTTCCGCTCTCAACCGAGTGGTTGCGATAAGATTGCGACGATATCGTTACCACGTGGCTGGACCCTTCACACCTGTGCTCTAACAACTGCGTGCCTCGAAGCTAACGACATCGGAGGTGGTCAGCTGAGCACCGCCATGCTGGTTGGAGCACCGCGCAGACGGCGCTCGGTATCCGGAGCTGCGCCGTATAAAGGCTGCTCCGCTTGGACCCCCATCGGGGAGGGAGCAGGGATTGGGATGGGGGCGGGTTCGGTGGAGGGGACTGTGGAGGCGGATTCAGCGGCGGCGGCGGCGGCGGCGGCTGTGGAGGAGGAGAAGGTGGTGGTGAGTGTTGAGTGTTGAGCGAACGCCGAGAGAGAAGCCCAAGCAATGACGTTGTACTCATAATTCACCCTTGCTTGCTCTCTGTCGGCAGCTAGTTGCGTCCTGTCGCCCAAGAAGACAAGAGGCGGTGCTGTAGATCAGGCGACGCAGAGCTGGCGTACCGAGCGATAAGCCTCTGACACCGCTCACAGGCGTGCGTCGGCGGGGTGTGGACGGGCGCAGTCGGTCTGGGCCCGCTGATCGGCCCTCCTTACTCTTCCCCGGTATCGGTGTCGCCTGTTGACTACCTTCCTCGTCTTGAGCCCTCATCCATGCTGCGCAGGTGAGTCAACCGGTGTTTCACTCGCACCATCCACGTCGTGATCTGTTTCGCTTCCTTTCCTTTCACTCCATATCGCACATTTCAACTCACTGCAGTCCGATCACCCTTCTACCTGGCAAGAGCTCGACACAACACTCATGAGTACTTGCCTCGGGCTTGAACCGGAGGGCCCGTCATTCGTCCGCGCCCTGGAGGCTGCCTCGATCAGACCGTCCCCGACACCAAGTCCCGGCCGTCGCCCACACCCGTCTTCCTCGGGTTGTGTACCTCTCGACAGAAAAGTAGTTGCTTCTGAGAGTATCCACTCGAGCCTGCTCACTGGCCGCACCTGGCAGTCGCTCGACCGACGAGATTCATGCGGGAGGTGCCTTCCCTGCGCCGTCCCACCACAATCGTGACTACCTATCTTCTTCGCGCTTCGCTAACACGTCCCGCAAATCCCTGGCCAAACATGTCTATCTCGCGCCGACACCGGTCCCAAACTCGTCCTGAAGTTATTCCGTCAACGCCCTGTCCATTCCACCGCGAGGCGACTCAACCCCTTGTTCGCCAGATCATTTGCCACCACCGCTGTCCTCCTTCCTCTAAGCCTCGATTTCTGTTCTCTTCCTGGCTCTTCCTAAAGCGGCCACCAGATTACCGAGGTCCTCTGTATCGTTCATCGACACATACGCGACTGATCCCGAGTCTCCGATGCCCCTAGCAGCCCAGCTGACATCACCTGGAGGGTGGCTCGAACCCTGAGGTTCATGGTCCGGTCGCCATATCACCGAGGACCCATTAGGGCGGCAGACAATGTTCAACATCGACTTTGGGGTGAGGGGTGAGTAGGAAGTTCAGCGAGCTCAACCGACTGCCCTCATGAGCTCACTTATCAGCGGCTGCATTCATCAGTACGCGTTCAGCTGCCAGCAGTAAATAGAGACCGCTCCCCTCAAGCACGCTACTGAAACCGAGAGAAGACACCTTGGCGTGCCGTCATTTCGGCCTAGCATGGAAAGGATAAGGTAAGCAACGCTGGAGTCGGGACCTGGACGTGCAGCCGTCGCTGCTCTTGGCCGGCGAACGATGTCCGGTCCAACCACCCTCACACGCTTGCGATTGCGTAGCCATGTCATCATCGCTGATCCCCAAGCTAATGCCTTCTCTCCGCTGACTCAGCTGACAGCAACGCCGTCCCAACCATTCTACGTCTTTTCCTCAGTCCCATTCGCAGCCCAATTGCGCTGGTATGCCCTCACCGGGTAGCCCTGCTAACACGATTAGTGTCCATGGCTGGGCAAGGTCTGCTGATCGAATGCCACCAGGGCCGCCAGAAGCTCCTGGTAGGTCACAGTCTTCACTTCCTTGAGCTGGCAATGCACCGAGCAGATGTCAGAGGCTTGGGTGTGTAGTCAGTCTCTCTGCTGTGGGCGTCGGTGCCACTGACTTTACTCGTACGCATTGAACTAACTTCAGTGCTCGGCTCGACGCACACTGCCAACACCCGTCATACGACCCACTGAACGTAAACCAAGCTTCAAGGATCTAGAGCGCGAGGAAAGTTGAGAGGGGACGAAATCAGCTGAGTGCCGCAGCCTCGCCCTGACCTGCGTCGCGATCTGTTCACCTATCCCAGTTTGCTCCAACGCCCTGTCGATGGTGGCTTCGTCAGTGCTCAGCAAGACATGGTTCAAGCAGTACCAAAGGTTCTCCACTGAGAGCAATTCGTGATCCAGTCGATAACTCACCTTTGACGCTCGTTCTCACGAGTGGGCGAAATTACTCACCGCGTTCCAAGAACGCAGTCGAGATCCATCAGTACGTTCGACAAGCTCGTTGTCCGCGACAGAGCGGAACCGCAGATGTCTGGATCCACCAAGGAACGATTGCTTCTCAATTTGACTGACGGAACATTGTCCATCAGTTGAAGATGTTCATCCCGCGAACTCAATTGAACCTGCGACGTCAGAGCCCCGAACAACGCAGAATCCACAGCGAACCCACCTGTGTCTGACTGACCAGTGTTTGGAGCTTTCTCGACTCGAACCATGTTATTCCAAAGCACATTCCGTGCTCATCAAGCTCCCAAAATGGAGGCATCTCACAAGTGGATCGTAACGATCGGCGCTGAGGGTCGATGAGATCATGAGATCATGAGAAATGCGCACCACAGAGCTGGTCGCCGCATAACCGGTCGTTAGTACCGCGTAGTGCGGCACCACGTACCACGGCGCGCCCACGACAGCACCGGGCAGCGCGGCCGCGGCGTGTCGTCATCCCGCGTTATCATTGATCTTATCTGATCTGGTTCCGTTTCCGGTTGTGTCTGCAGCCGAAGAGAGCAATTCTGTTCCGCGGTCAGCTGATGTCGGCATTGGCACATTCCAAGTCCGTTTCTACAAATTATTTTGACTCTCGAGTCAACTAGTATCCTCCCCTCCACTCGTGTGCACACGAGAGAGGTGCAAGAGTTGAAAAAGTTGGATTGAAAGTGAAGCGCACGTCGCCGCGTCAAGCCTTGTGTCAGGGTAAGCAGCCGACGATGCTCGGGCCGAGGTCGTTCCGGCACCCAGTACGGGAGAGCCCGTATCGCCTATGCAGACTGTGTCTAACGGTCCGACTTTCTCCGTAGTTGATGCAGGCCGTTGTTTCGCGTACTTTGGCGTGCTCCCGGCTGCATCCCTGTTGCGCCTCTGCCGTTTCTGGGCTTCTGTCCGCGCCCCGGCGCTCGTGCCCACTATGTTCTATTGTGCCTCCTCGCTGCCCGCGCCCCGCGTAGGCGAAGCTCCGAGGACGGCGAGGCACGCCCCGTACCCCGCGGCCGGCGGTTATGACTCGAGCCCATAAGCTTCTCTCACGTCAGATACCGCCCGTGACTGTTACCGCCGGTTAGGTCTCCAACCGAGTCCATACCGCAACCGTACCGTAACTACCGCCCGTGCCGGCGGTAACAGTGATCCGGAGGGTGATCCGGAGGCGGCAGTAGCCATGTCAGGCCAGTCAGGAGACAAGTGTTCCTTGATCTCCTGATCATGACTGAATTCCAAATACCCCTCTAGTCCCACAGAGCTTACGCTGTGCCTCGATCGCAATGGATGAATGCCCCACACCCACTGCCTTCGATCGAACTGGGGCCGCGCGCGGTGCCGTACTCGGGGGCCGCAAGTCAGATCGGCCGTGAGAGCGAGGTAGTCTCGTGCCCCACTGACTGACGTTTCGTGCCCCACTGACTGACGTTGCCCCAGACATTCCCATACGTTGCTCGTGAGTCTGCCCGAGGTGTAAGGAATGCGGCGTGTAGTCGCTCTCTCGCCTCCCGGGCCAGTAATTCGAAAGGTCAGTTGAACGCTCGTGAGATGCCAGTTGGTGCGATGCAATCAGTTCGAAAGCCAGTAGAGCGCTCGTCAAGTTCAACCTCGCCCCAATGCAACACACGGTATGACTAAACATTGACATGTCAAACTTTGTTTACAATGCTGAAAAGAGGAAAGTCCATGGACAAAAGTATACTTTTAGTGGATACTTCAACAGTCACCTCCGTCGTCCCGTCGGCCATCTTACACACGTCGTTTGGTTGATGATATGTTTTGTTTGGATTGCGAAATGCTGCTTAAAGGTTGCTCTTGACCTCCTCGTCCTCATACGGGCTCCACTGCGTCTGCTTGATCTTGGCAAGGAGCCGGTCGTCGTCGAGATCCCTGAGGGCGACGTTCTGGTCGACACCCTCCTTCTGGGCAGCGCGCACAACGGCGAGCGCGACCTCGGCAGACACATCGCGGATACGCGTCAGGCGCGGGTACAGGAGCTGGTGCTGCTGCTCGTCCTCGGTTAGAGAGCGCGAAAGACCGATCGCGGCAGCCGTGATCATGCCGTCCGTGATGCGGTCCGCGTCGCAGAAGATGCTGCCAAAGCCGATGCCTGGGAACACGAGGAAATTGTTTCTAACGTCGTTAGCATGTAGTTTATGCGTTGAAGAAGATTTGTGGATGTGTATTGTGGATGGATGGAGGATGAGTGAAGATGTATCGGTGGTGAAGTGCCACACGGTGGGGTGGCCGTAGGTCTGTGGAGGTAGGGACTAGCGCCGTTTGCGCCACACGGTCAAGTACTCACCCCTGTCCAGGCTCGTAGAGCTTGCCCTCGTACTCGGTGGGCGGGTAGGGAGATCCAGAGGCGAAGAGAACGGTGCCGTTGGTCCACTGGAGGGCGTCCTCGAAGGCGAGCTCACACTTGGAGGTAGGGTTGGAGAGCGGGAAGATGATGGGGGCGGCGTTGAGGTCGGCCATTTTGCGGACGATCTCCTCAGGGAAAGCACCAAAGGTGGTCGAGAGACCAACGAGGGCGGTGGGCTGGACGTAGTCGACGACCTCGGCGAGGGTCTTGAACTCCTGGCCCTCAGTGTCCTTGCGGATGAAGTACTCCTTGTGGGCGGCGAGCTTGCCGGCAACGACGTCGGGGCGGGTCGAGGTGATGAGGCCCTTGGTGTCGATGAGCCAGAAGCGGTCGCGAGCCTCGTCCTCAGAGAGACCCTGCATGCGGAAGAAGTTCATCATCTCCTTGGCGACACCGAC
>BCJJ01000086.1:0-26464 GCA_039545355.1 Trichosporon coremiiforme | reverse complement strand
TACCGCCGAGGCAACGCCAGTCATGGGCTCGATCGAGATCTTCGACTCGAGTGTCGGAGTCATCTCGCCTGCGGTCAGTGGCGTCTCGCCCATGGAACATACTGCAGCCCAGATTGTATCGGCTCTCACACCCGATCAGGGCTGCCCAATGGGCGGAATCTCTCCCATGGAACATACGAGCTCTCAGATGATGGCGTCGGTTACACCGGAGCTGCCGCCCATGGAGCCACCCGAGCCGGCCCGAGTGGCGGTCATCCCGGTGGAGACGCACCTCCAGGAGACCCCAGTGGCTCGGTCGCTTCAGCCAGTGACGCGGGACGCGACGATCGACCGGCTGCCGGAACCACTGCCAGAGTCGGTTGAGATGTACTTCTCTGACGCTCCAGCTGCTGCGTTCCGGTCGACGGCGTCGCGGGAGACCATGACCAAGCGACCCCAGGAGCGTCCCCAAGAGCGACCTCAGCGCCTTCCTGAACGGCTTCCGGAACCGTTGCCTGAAACTGTCGAGCGCTACTTTTAAACTCGAGTACGGCTGCGTCCGGCTTCCGGGCAGCATCTGCGCGAGAGACGGTGATCGAGCGACTCCCGGAGCCGCTCCCGCAGGCTTCCCTCAAAATGTCCTCGTCGAGCTCCTCGGGTCTCTCGCAGACCTTGACATCGCCTCTCGGTCCATAAACGGCACTTGCTAGTCAGCAGTCATCACCTCTTGCCCGTGCAGGCTGGGGCGAGCGCCCGTCGTCGATGTCAACGAGCACCGCGACGCAGAAGTGGAGCGAGCGGTCTTCGCAGCCGACGCCGCCGTCAAAGTCGCTCTCGTTCGACCGCACGTCGATCTTCGGGCAGTCGGACTACCACCGCGCGTCGCCGTTCTCGCCCTTCCAGATGGACTCGTACCAGTCGTCGCATTCGGACTCGCCTACGCGCAGCCACAAGACGAGCAGCTTCATTCACAGCCACGGCATCAGTAACCACAAACACGGCAGCTCGCAGACTCAGAACAACAGCCACAACTACCCCAGTACAGCGGGTTCCGGCGAGAGCCACTCTCTGACCCACCCCGACAGCTCGCTTCGGTCGCAGCTCAACCCCTCCTCGTCGTCATTGTCGACCTCGTCGATGTATCAGCCGCATCCGGCATTCTCCGAGTACTCACCCCGGCAGACGTCGGTTTACGAGTATGAGCGCCGCGAGCGCTCGCCATACAGCCAGACGTCGCATAGCCAGACGTCGTACGGCCACCAATCCTCCCAGCAACAGCTCTCGTACACCGCGTACCAGTACGACAACCACGGCTCACAGCAGTACGAGAGCCAGAGCTCCCACTCACAAAACCATCAGCACCAGCTGTCGAGCCACAGCAGCCAAAGCCACACTCAGCAATCCACCTCCCATCAACAGCAACAAACCCGCATTTCGCTCCAGAGTGAGCCGCTTCAGCATCAGTACCAGCACGAGTACTACCAGTACCAGTACCAGTCGCGGCGCTAGCGCCCCAATGTCAACGTTAGCCTTGTAAAGTGTAATGCATAAATCTTGTACTACATGGCCCAGACCTTTGCCGTGCCGTCCTTGCCCCCGGAGACGAGGTACTTGTCGATGAAGCGCATGCGCTCGGCCGGCTTCGTGTGCCCATTGACAACGAGGCGCGAGTGCTCGTGCGTCGTGCGGTTGTAGACCTCGATGCCATTCTCGCCCGTGCACGCGACGACCTTGCGGCTATCAAACTGCACACAAGTGACGGGGTACTCGTACTTGTGCAGCTCGACGGTCTGGCCCATGCGCATGTCCCAAATGCGGATCGTCTTGTCGAGCGAGCCGGAGATGATGTTGTGCTCGTCGAACTGGAGCGACGTCACGGGCGCAGTATGGCCGTTGAGGGTGCGGTGTGCCTGGCCCGTGCGCATGTCCCACATACGCACGGCGCCGTCGCCGGATCCCGAAGCAAGCGCGTAGCCCCAGGACTGCAGGCCCCCAACAAAGTCGGTGTACATGTCCCACGAGCCGTCGCTGAAGGGCGGTGTGGGGACGCTGAACGGCCCGCTGAGGGAGACGGGCTCCTCGGCCGCTCCGGGACTGTCGAGGTTGGGAAGCAGGTCGTCGAATCCGGCACTCGCGTACGAGGAGCTGCTATACTTGCGCCTGCTCTTGCGCGGCGAGAGCGGGATGACGGGCGGGTTGGAGATGGCCCACAGAATGTCCATGGTCTGCACGCACTGCCCGGTCGTCACGTCCCACTGCCTGATCGTCTTGTCCGCGGAGCCCGTGACGAGCGTCGAGTCCTCGTAGTACAGCGCCGTGATGGACTTGGAGTGGCCCTCGAGGGTACGTACGCAGGGGTTGCGCTCCTCCTCCTCCTCACCGCCTTGCCGGATCGAGCCCTCCTTCTCCTCCGCAATCCGGTCGAGCGGGTTCCGGCTCTCGGCCGCCTTGGCCAGCTTCTCCTCGTAGTCCTCGACCAGACGCAGGTCCCACAGCCGCACATCCCCGTCCTCGCCTCCCGTCACGCAGAGCGTGTCCTCGACCTGCACGGCCTTGACAGCGCCCTTGTGGCCGCGCAGCTCGCCCAGCACCTCGCCGTCGCACAGGTCCCAGACCTTTACGAGGTCGTCCTGGCCCGCAGTGACCAAAGTGCCGTACGGCTCGTCGTAGTCCAGTGCTGTTATGGGCGCCGTGTGTCCCTCGAGCGTCAGGAAGGCTACGCCGCTGGGCAGCTCGTCGTGTTCAGACGGCAGGAAGGCGGGGCCCTTTCGTCGTCGAGAGGAGGAAGAGACGGTCTGCTGCGCACTAGGCGGAAGAGCCTTCACACCCGCGGCGGAAGTGACACTCGGCGACGCCATCAGCTCCTGGATACCCTCGAGCTCGTCGTCGAGCTCCAGTCCCTCCTCCTGCAGCTTGAGCAGGGATGCCTCGAGCCGCTTCCGAATCTCAGCGAGCTGCTCAATCTTGCTCGACACCTCATTGATCTCCGCGTTGATGAGGCTCTGTCATCGTCAGTACACCATCCATTTCTGTAGAGTCACCTGTCGAACGGCCAGGTTGTCCTTGTCCTGCGCAATCTCGTCCGCCTGCTGGAGCAGGTCCTCGAGATGCAGTTTCCCCTCCAGGTGGGCCATGGTGGACCTCCGTTCCCGCAGCTTTTTCCGCCGGCTGCGCTTGTCCTTCCGCTTTGCTTCGTGCTGTGCCTCGATCTCGTCGCTTCCGTCTGTTAACAGACCTCGTGCGCGGTCTCCCAGAGCCTTCAGACCCAGCTTGCCCCCGAGGTCCTCGTCGACGAGTCCGCCGCGGATCAGCCGCCGGCGCTGCTTCGAGAGCTCGCTTGTCGGAATTGTGGCTTTGAAGCCGCGGATGAGCGAGACGGCCGGCGCATCGTCATCAAGCGACAGACGGGTGAGTGCGTCTGCCCGCTCGAGAATCTGGATGCCTGTTGAAGACGTTGGCTGGACGGGACCCATGTTCAGCCCCGGGATGTTGGTCGGTAGGCGCAGCAGGCCTGGCCGCGGGGGCATAGGCGAGGACGAACGGCCAGCCAGACCCTTCGAGTATCGCGGCTGCATCAGCGACGGCGCAACTATGTACGTCAGCGTGAAGATCATGGTGGTTGCGGTGGTGGCGACAGGAGCGCAGTGCCGGCCATGCATGTGTGTATCCCCGGCACTGCTCAGTGGAGGTCCAGAGCGAGTGCATGGCGACCATAGCAGAAACGCCCGTCCAACAGATGGAGTCGGTCATCTGTCACCTCCATATAGCCGAGACATGGACAAACTCACAGTCGGACAGAATCTTGATGCTCTCCCCGCGCCGGTGGTCGGTCGAGAACGGCGTCAGCACGGCCTCGCGCGCAATCGTGTATGTGTCCGACGCCGCGTTCGTTAGCGACGACAGCGTCGACCCTGACGCGTCGCGAGACATGGCGCTCTCCTCCAAGGTCGCAAAGTGGGGCCGGGTCGTGTGTGGAGTCGTGTATGCTGTGTGTTGCCGTTCCTACTGTCGGGGTCGGTTTATGCGAGGGTGCAATGTAAGGTCTAAGTAAACAAGAAAGGGGACGTCGCGATGGTAAAAGGCAAGAGCAGGCCGAAGAGTGGATAGGCGACGCAGCGAAAGTCGGATGTCCGACAGACACAGTGGCCCAGCCATGTGGTTTCAATCTGCCCCGCATCAGCGGCCAATGACGAAACACGCCGCCGCCTCTATTTTGCTTTCTGCACCTCCACCCCCAACCACCACCAGTCACCTCCAGTCACCCCCGGCATGGCGCTCGTCACCGTCTCCGGCTTCCCTTGCGTGGGCAAGACGAAGCGTTCCCAGGAGCTTAAGGCCTATTTTGAGAACAAGCTCAAGGCTGGCGAGGGCGGTCCCATCACCGCCGTCACGATTGTGGATGATGAGAGCGTGCACGTGACCCGGGCTTCTTACGATGGTGAGTATCGGCGAGGCGCTGTGCCGACCCAGCAGGTGCTCTTGCGCTGTGCTTATCGGTGCATAGCTGAGGCTCTGTGCTGCGAGCTGACAACAGACTCGCCTAGCGAGAAACCAGCTCGCGCCGCGCTCTTCACGGCGGCAACGCGGAGTCTGAACCCCTCGACGATTACCATCCTCGACTCTGCCAACTACATCAAGGGGTTCCGGTACCAGCTCTACTGCGCCGCGCGAGAGGCGGGTGTACGTGTTGCCACCGTGCACCCCGTTGCTCCGCCGAATAAGTGCAAGGGGTGGGAGGAGGAGCGGGGGAAGCTTTACAAGCCCGAGACGTGAGTGTGTTTTGCTCGTTCACTGCCTGCCCTGGTGGCTCGCAGAGGAAGTGGAGGGAAGACAGGCAGAGCTGTGCTGGGATGGGATGGAAGCTGACATCAGGTTCGAAAACATGATGATGCGGTACGAGGAGCCGAGTTCCATGGCTCGCTGGGACAGCCCGCTCTTCGTCCTCCCGTGGGATGAGGAGGTGCCGCTCGAGGACATCTGGCTTGCAGTCACGAAGGGAGAGAAGAAGCCGCCAACAAATTCAGCGCAGCACGTGAGTCAACTTGCGCCCTCATCTTCTGCGTTTCTTTGACCCTTCCCTGGATTCCTGGACTGTCAGATCTAACCTATCGCAGAGAACGAAGCCGCCCCCGAACACGATGCAGATCCTCACTGGCACGACGAGTACGATCGTCCAGCTCGTCATCTCCCATCTGCAGGCTGGAGGAGGGACGACTCTCCCGATTCCTTCTCCGCCAGCTGCGCCTGGGCTTGTGCTGAACCTCCCGCCCGCCAGGAAGCCGACGCTCTCTGAGCTCCAGCGCATGAAGCGCACCTACGAGAGCAACCAAATGGCCGCGCAGAAGACCGGCTCCAAGGGTGCGGGTATCTGGACCGAGGCCGGCGTCGCGTCTGGCTTTGTCACCTTCCTGCAGATGAACTGGGGCACGGCGTAGACCGCCTCAATAGATTGATCTAGAGTATGCATATGTGTATCACTATGTACAATTGAGTTGAGGGCGTCTACGTTTCTATATTGTTCAGCGGTACAGCTTGGTCGGGCTGAAGCGGTTATGGTACTCTATCCTCTTCTCCGCCGTCTCAAGGTGATCCTTGGCCACGTTGATGTTGGCCATGATGTGGTGAAGTCGTGCTTCTTCTTCCGGACTCGCCGCACGGTCAGGATGGTTCTGGAGCGTGAGCTCGCGGTAGAGCTCCTTGATCTCAGCATCGACCGTCTTCTCGTGGAAGTACTGCAGATGCCTCGCCTCGGGTACCATCCCGAGACGCTTGTAGTATGACCGCGGGTCTGAGAGGATTTTGTGCACGGCCGGCTGAGGGCGACCGGCGGCATACTGCTTTTCCTCGAACGCAGCAGCCAGTTGCGATTGCGTGCCAGGCGTACTTGGTGTCTTCCAGTTGGTGCCGTCGTCGGAACCGACGGCCGCCCATGCTCGCTGGCGCTGGACCTGTTCCCGCAGTCGCTGGCGGAGAAGACGATTCCGCGTCTCCACCTGTTCGCGACTGTCGGTAATGGTTGGTCCGCCCTTCGCCGGTCGAGCTCCAGCCGCAGCGCCAGTCGCAGTGGACGGTCCTGCAGCGGGGGCAGCAGAAGACGCCGACGCAGCTCGCCGCCGTAGGTGGTCCGAGATACCCGGCCCTTTTCGCTGGATACCGGGGAACAGCGGGTCCGCTATCGGCTTGCCCTGCAAAAACGCCGGCGTGTACGTGCTGGTTGTCAGTCACGATCGCCGCATCTACCTCACTCGAAATTAAGCCAGTTTCCACCTCCCTGAGCTGTCGGTGACCACGGCAGGATTGTCGCATCCTCCCAAACAGAAGTCTGGATGGGATTGCTCCGCATCGAGGAGATGAGGAGCTCGTGCAGCTCTGCCGACGCAGAGGGCGGACAGTGCCCGATGGTGAGCGTGTTCTTTGCGGAGAACCACTGCATGTGCACAGGTCGATTGGGTCCGGCGAGGTCCTCCTCGGACCGACGCCCAAAGTTCCCGGGTATCCGAACCAGAGGACGCAGGCCGCCGTTCTGCACCTCCGCAGTGTCGAAGTACGTCTCCTTGTCGGGATCGTTCGTCTGTCGGTAAATCAGTCGATAATGGGGAAAGATGAAGGTGGACTGTACGTTAGCTCTTGCCATGAGATCGCCAGCAGACTCACGTTATCGCCTAAGAGGTTCACTTCCCGCTGGGTGTCGTCAAGAATCGACCTCTCTTGCGAGGCGGCGTACAGGAGCGGCTGTCTATCCGCAATTGCCTGCAGCAATGCGCGCGTCATCTTAGGCGGACCGTAGGCGAACTTGGCCGCGAACGCGGGATCGTAGTGCGGAAAGAGATGTGCGCTGTCTCCCCTGACAATGCGCTCCAGTGAAGGGTCCTCCGAGCACACTGCCAAGTCAAACGAGTCCGGTGTCAGAATGAGGCCGCTGGGCCGTCAGTTGTACGTACGGGAAATGCAAACTCACTGAGCCCAATGCGTTTCCGGTACCGCTGCTATCGTAAACATCTGCGCCGTCGGCCATTGATTCTGTTTGAACCGCAGTTTCCGGCTCCCGTCCTCAATGTTTTTTACAAACCACGTCCGGCTGATATGTACGAGCATAGTCCAAAAGGGCACCAGGTGCGGCTCAGCCTCGACCTTACTCGAGAACTGCGAGTTAGAACACGAGCACACGAATAACCCACAAGACCGCCAGACAGCCAAGCCATGCGGCTCTTGTACGTGCCCGCCTCCTTCGGAAACTGCAGGTCGGGAAAGAACTGGATACGGTCATACGGGTCTTGTGCTCGGAGGACCGTCTCAAGTTCGGACGCCTTCCTTGGCCGAAGAGTCGAGGCGGAGAAGGTGCGGAACTGTAGCCGAAGACATCGTCCGACTGATATTCGTCGTGGGAGCACTGTGGCCACCAGCATCGTACCACTTCGGCGTTGTCGATGAGTGTTGGGTGATCGAAGGAAGCCCCTTCGGTGCGTCTTCCTCGACTTTTGCCGCCCGTCATCTATGTCCGCCGCTTCATTGTAGTCACGTGGCCATGCGGAGTCTCCGCAAACAGAAAATGGCTCGTACTCTGATTTGAATAGCCACTAATACCTCAATAAGCTTATGATAATCCCTCAATTAGTCTTCGTACGATGCTCCGAAATGCACGCCGCTCAGGAACGTCTGCCGCGCCTTTCCGATAAGCTCTGCGACGGGGTGCTGCGGGAAGGTCAGGAACTCGCCCTCGAACGCCGTCAGCTCACCGGATCCGCTGTTCTTCACTCTTGCACTTGCCACTTTCTCATCCCACGCACTCACTAACTCACGACACCATGGATCACGGAGGCGGCCACGGAGGACACGGCGGGCACAGCGGCGGCGACATGCCCATGTGTTCGGTAGGTCTTTCTGGGTGGCGATGACCCGCCCTCATGCGCTGCGCAACGACTGACAGCAGATGAACATGCTCTGGAACTCGCAGGTTGCCAACACCTGCGTCGTCTTCCGTAGCTGGCACATCTACACCTGGATCGGGATGCTCATCTCATGGTGCGTATCAGCTGCTCTGGTGAGCGTGCGCAGCTGACGACCAGCGTTGCCATCGTCGGCATCACGATCGGCTACGCCAGCCTTCTCGCCCGGATGAAGAACTACGAGCGCCGACTGATCAAGACGCTTGCTGCGAACCCTCACCCCGCGGCGTATGCGTCCATTCAGGAGACGGCGGGGGCCACGCCCGTCAAGGAGGAAGTGTGAGTTAGCTTTGACGAAATCCTCGAAGCCGATCTGACAGCAGCATCCGCCTTCCCTCATCTGTCCGCATCATCCGTGCGGGCTACTGCGCCATTACGGTGGCTATTTCGTACTTCGTGAGTTAAACGTTCCCATGATCAAACTGACGGATAGCTCATGCTGGTCGCAATGACCTACAACGTCTACCTCTGCTCCGCCATCGTTGTCGGCGCCTTCCTCGGCCACTACATCTATGAGGGCGACTTGGACCTGACGTGAGTTTTCTTGGTGTGCTTGCAAACTAACCTGCAGGACCGTTGTGCCCAGCGCTCCCACTCTCGCATGCCACTAGAGCAATCGCTCCAGCGATCTGTAGCAGATAATGTATCTCTTTCCCTTTTTGAAACGTGTGTGGACGGCGTGACTCGTAGCCTAGTGCATGCACTAGTGGAGCGAAATACTGTAGATCACCCCTCATTCGCATGTGCACGTTGAATGCACTTGAAAGACTGTCTCGGATGACAGCTGCATCATGCATTCTTTACATCGTCATCAACATCGTTTCCGAGAGGCCATCGCCGCTGGGCAAGCCGTGGTCAGTGCCGGTGCCGTACCTGACTTGGGCTTTTGCCGATCGCTCAACGTCATAACGGAGCTGAGCTGGAGTCGGGCCATACGTCGATCGATCGTCCACTTTTCTTCCCTCTTCACTCTCTCCACAACATCCGCATACACCGCACTCGCCGTCTCGAAGTACATGCTCACCACGATGTTTGCCCGGCCACGGGCCGGCATCCACATCTCGCGTCGGCCACTCCACACGACAGGCAGGATCGGTTATCCGCGGTCACCTCCACTTTCGAGCTGTCCCTTGACGAAAGGGGCGTCGTCTTCCTCGTCTTCCTCGTCGGATCAGCAGTCCGCAAAGAGGCAAAAGCGTCACAAATTGGGTGAGCGCCTTGGTTTTATCTTCGCTGTTGGCGTCGCCGTGTACATTGCAGACCGCGAGTGGAATGCGTCGGCTTTGACGAGAAGTCTCAGGACAGGATATATAGGGTGAGCTTGTCAGCGAGGTCACACGAGCTAACGTCAGCGTGTTGTGCACTCTGGACTGTGAGGTTACAAAAGGCTCGTAGATGTTAACCGACAGATAAGCTCAACTTCTCCCCTTCCAAGGCGGACGACATTGAATTGTTGCACGAGCGAGTGGCAAACCGCCTTCGATGGGTGGTCGACACCAACCAGGGCCTGTATCTGAAGCTGGGCCAGGCTATCGGTAAGTTGCACTCACGTTTTTCGAGCTGACATCAGGCCTACAAGCCGGTCTTCTTCCAAAGCCATACCGGGCAGCATTCTCACATGTGTTCGATAATGCGCCGTCCGTTCCATACGAGGAAGTCAGCAAGGTTTTCAAGGAGGACCTCGGTCTCCTACCAACGGACATGTTTGAGCACTTCTCCCCAGAGGCGCTCGCATCAGCCAGTATTGCGCAGGTGCACAAGGCTACTCTGAAGACGGAGCACGGCAACCCGGACCAGGTCGTTGCTGTTAAGGTCCAGAAGCCCGCCATTTCCAAGCAGATGGGGTGGGACCTTTTCAGCTATAAGTGAGCTTAGAATGGTTGATTGTAGCTAACAACAGGACGTTAATGTGGTTGGCCCAGAGAGCGTTTGATCTTCCAAGTAAGCTCGTCCTGTCTTGCTTGCAGCTGACACCAGTGTACTTCGTCGCCGAGTATGTCGCTTCGCAGATGAAGCTTGAGACCTCGTTCTCTCACGAGGCGGCCAACGCCCGGAAGTGTGCCGAGCTCCTGGCACGGACGCCCGAGCTAAAGGATGACATCTACGTCCCCAAGGTGTATGGCAGGCAGGAAGGATACCCGGAGAGCGATCGCATTCTGGTCATGGAATGGGTTGACGGTTGCCGGTAAGCTTGCGTCGCCGTTCATGTAACTAACCAGCAGGCTCACAGACAAGAAGCAACTTGAGGCATGGGGTCTCAATCTCAGAGAGGTCATGGACCTCGCCATCGCCCTGAACGGTGCAATGACGTTCTCGTGGGGTTTCATCCACTGCGACCCGCATCCTGGAAACATTCTCGTTCGGCCGCATCCCTGGAAGAAGGGCAAGCCGCAGCTAGTGAGCTTCGATGTGTTCATTGAAGCTAACGTCAGATCGTTCTCGACCACGGATTGTACATCACTGAAGGGGAGAAGTTCCGGGAAGATTACGCAACTCTCTGGCGCTCCCTCTTCGTTCAAGACGTGCCGAAAGTTGAGGCGATTGCGAAGAAGTGGGGCATCGGCCTTGATCCGAACATGTGAGTATTGCAAGTCTTCAGACGCTGACAAGCCAGGTTCGCCTCAGCTGTCCTCTTGCGTCCTGCTCAGATTCAGAAAGTGGACAAGGTTGAGCAGACGGAGAAGTCGGCGTACGAGCTGCAGGTTGCGGCTAAGGCGCAGCTCAAGGCTCTTCTGGAGAGCGAGCAGCTAATCCCCCGCGTGAGTTATCAGTTTGTTTTTCAAACTAACCATCAGGAGCTTATCTTCATCGGCCGATGCCAGCGTATGCTTCAGGCAAACAACCAGGTAAGCTCGCACTGCCGTTCCATCAGCTGATCATCAGACTCTGGGCTCGCCTTCCTCCCGAGTCAATATCACCGCACAGGTACGTGACAGCTGATTGTCCTCAGATAGACAAGGCTAACGCTTCAGTGGGCTGCTAAGGGCTACGCGAACGGACTGTCGGGATCTCGGTCTCTGAGCAATGTCGGTCTGCGCCCTTGGCTGCACGACCGATGGGAGATGGCCAAGTTCCAGGTAACCATGTGGGCCATCGACCTTGCCTTCTTGTGGTCGAAGGTTGTGTCTTGGTTCCGCCCACAGGGACCAGACTGGGAGGGGCGACTGCAGAAGCAGATGGAGCAGCTGGCGAAGAACGAGTTCGGGCTCGACATCGACGACAGTGCGTTCCTTGGGTAGTTCCCATATATAGACTAGAATCATAAACAAATAAACATAGTTTAATAAGACTGTAGAGCTGTAAACTGTGTACATATATCTTGCACCGTTCCTCCGCCCCTCTCACGTGTGCTGACCGGGGCATGCCGGTGTCGCGGCGGCAGTGATCGGTGACGGACGCGGAGGAATGAGGACACAACCGGAAAGCACTCGCATGCATCTCGACGGAGTTATGTAATCCCTATATGTAAACGTCTGGACGCGCGCGCGCTCGAAGAAGGTTGCACCACAGGCCAATAAATTCTTATCACCCCTTATCTCCCCTGGATTGTGTGCTAGTCCTGCGCAGCGCCAAGTCTTCACCCGCTGCGCACCCACTCTGGCGTGCTGACGGCGTCGGTGGCTCCAACCATGCATTTGTTTGTGTCACCCGTGTTCACCAGTGCATTTCACTTTCTCTCTCTCACTCATCGCTGGCCCACAGTACTTAACTAGCCTCGCTGGACGTTCACCCGGCTTCCCACCGTCAGTGGCAAAAATGGCAACCTACACCGTAACTGAGGACGAATTGTGAGTTTACTTGGTTTATCCGTTGTTGACGCCCCAGGTGGCTCGACTCATTGTGCTTTCCGCATATCCTCGACCGGATCGTGGAACTGGCGCCGCCCGCTACGTTGCTGGCTCTGCGTGGTGTCAGTCGATCGCTGCGTGCACAGGCAGACGCTCGCCTGGGCCACCATATCGTCGCAGATTTCAGCTCCGAGGCTGGACCGCATCGATGGGCACTCCGTTCGCAGCTTGGCGGCAAGCTGCCGGTCAAGCTGACCTACAATGACCTCTCCGTCCCGTACCTCCCTTCTGCCGCCGAGCGCGGGCTCCGCTCGCCGCAGACACCGACAGTGCGCCTTGTCAATATCGACGCAGATGGTAACGTCGTACCGCTGCACGATGGCCTGGCACAACCGCAACCAGAGTATACCAGCCGTCACTTCGCTCTCACCGACGCCGGCGGGCTGAAGCCCCCCGATGTCCTCAGTCTCCGCCTGCACGCCTACGGCGACACGAGGATCAATGTTACCTTCCCCCCGCCCTTCGCCGCGACACCACGAACACTGCGCGCCCACTGTGGTTCTGCTTCGGGCGACGGCCGTGTCGTTGTCCCGAACTGGACCGGCCATCAGGAGTGGCCGCATCTTCCCGGATTCCCTGGTGTCGAGCGGGTCGTCCTCTTCTCCGAAATTGGCAAGCGCACGCAATGGGGCGTCGCCCTGCCGTACACGGCAGCAGTGGACGAGACTGGCACCCGTGTGGCGACAACCCGCGTGGCGCCGCCGGGCGGTACGCTCAAGGTCGTCAACACGATCAGACTCCTGAGCGATGCGGACGGTAACGCACGGTCGTTCGATAACTGTGCCCTTGTGCGTAATGTCGACCCAGGTGCTAGGTACGAGTACGTCTTCATCTTCGACCCCGCCGAGCCGACCCTCGCCGCAGTCAAGGAGACCGTGCATCACGAGCTCGGCGTGCTGAGTTGCGTGCTCGTTTCCTTGGACTGGAACGTCGCCCGGAACCCCGTGACCTTTGTCGGCGTGGACGCCATCGATCCCCGTCTGCTCGGCCTGCCCCGACAGTCCTGTCGCCACGAGGTCGAGGAGGCTGTCCGTGCCAATGTTGAGCGGCGGAGCCACAAGCAGGTGCATATCGCCCAGATGCTCCATGCCGACCCCGAGGGACTACACGGCTTCGCCCAGAGGATACGCTTCCTCAGCCACCGAGAGTACAGGGCCGAGGTCGGGGAGGCGAGCTACGACCTGGAGGCCAGGTGGGACGTTCCTGTGCAGGTGCTCTGAGCCTGCTCCGAGCCTGCTTCAAACGCTGCAATGCTAGTTTGTACATTTAGATGCTATGTTTGTTGTTACAAAACCTATGACCCCATGATGCTAGCATCCCAAGAACCCATTTCCCCTCTATACCTTCTATTACTCTACCCCTCGGCTTAATAAAGCCCCGAGCTCACGGCTCACAGCCTGTCTAGTTGGACCCCGCGAGCGCCGACGCCGCCTTACTCTTCGCCCTAAGCCTGTGGCCAAAGAGGAAGAGCATAATAGGCGCCGCAGCAAGCACCATCGCAATGCTAGCGACGACGGTCGACGCAATAGGGTATCCGAGGTTGTGGTAAAACTGCTTTGAGAACAGCGGGAAAGTGGCGGCGAACATGTTTCTGGCGAAAGACTGTGCCGCATTGGCGCTGGACGAGTACGTCTCATAGGCGTCTGCAAAGTAGTTGAACACGGAGAGGTACATGCAGTACACTCCCCAGAAGCTCAATGTCAGGAAGATGGCAGGCACGATCCAGTGGACCTGCGGCCGGCCCGTCCAGGCGTACACGAACATGCCGAGTGGGAAGAGCAAGCCGCCCGTGCATGCCCAGTACAGCCTCGCCTCGGGGGCCGCCTTCCCGGGACCGGGGATGCCGTCTGCGTTCTGCTTTTCGGTCGCGCGCAGCGTCGCCCGGCGATAGAGGTACTCCTGGTGGTAGTTTGAGATGAAGCCAATCAGGCCGCCGATCGCCATCGTCACCTGCATAACGCCCGTCATGCCCCAGCTCCAGCCGTACTGGGAGAATACGAGGAGGGTCGAGGATGTGCCGAGGAAGACGACGCCCCAGGCGAAACCGATCCAGAGACTGATGGCGGTGACAATGGGTTCGGTGAAGAGGTAGGCCAGGGGACGAACAGCGGACGTCTTCAACATCGCCTTGAAGGACTGGCGGGAGAGCTGAGCTGCACACAGGTGAAGACGACCGGTCTCTTTGGTGAGTTTGGCGGCGCGCCGGGCGAGGAGAACGTCGCCCCTAGTCTCTTTCAAAAAGAGGAGGACGGTGATGGCACTGAGACCGGCAGCGATGCCCTGTATCTGGAGGTCAGCGATGCTCGAGAAGGAGAGGAAGGATATACTCACGCCATAGACCCACTGAACACCCCAGTGCTCAGAGACAAAGCCGAACGGCACCGTTCCCAGCGCGGAACCGATGAAGATTCCAAACGCCATCAGGTTCATCCACATGCCTCTCTCCTTGGCCGAGTAGAGGTCCGCAATACTTCCTCCGACCATCGAGTTGGCCACACTGCTCGCCATGCCCTGGAACCACCTGGCCACAAGAAGTCCCGCATAGCTGTCCGACAGCGACTGGGGGATGAAAGTGAGCGCGATGATGAGCGCAGTGACCTGGTAGATCCTGAGTCGGCCGAAGAGCTCAGACAACGGAGCAAGGACAAGAGGCGTGATCGCGATCGGGAACAGGAGCATAAAGGAGGATAAGGCGAAACCGATATTCGTCGTGTGGAAGTATGGCACGGCGAAGGGCGCCATCGCGCCCGTGCATGTTGCGTTGGTGGCGGTCAGACCCATAAAGACGACGAGTGTGCCGACCTGGAGCGCCTTCTTGGCCCCGGAGGTGTTGCGGGGATTCTGTCGTCAGCCACATACCCAGAGATAAACTCACCTCTGGGTCTTTCTCCTCCCAGTCGACCAGGACCACCTTCTCGTCCCCACGTCCCCGGTCGACGACTATCGTCTTCTCAAGCATGCCCTCCTCGTCATGGCCGGTTGCTTGGTTCATGTGCTTGAGCATCTCGGAGAACTGCTCGCCCGTACCCTCCCCATGCTCGGGCACATGGAGGGGGCCCTCCTTGATCTCGATCATCTCCATGCCGAGCGGGAGGTCCTTCTCCGTCTGGCTCAGCGAGGCCTGGTCAAGCGACGGGCGCGGCGATACGGCCGTCGACTGCGAGTTGTCCGACATGCCGCACTTTCAGTCTAGGCAGGTCCGTCGTGTGATTTCGCAGATCACAGGCAAAGGTCGCTAGGGAGCGCTGTCAAGGTCGAGACAGCTGTCGTGGTCGGTCGTTCTTTCACTGTGGAGTATGATCGACCAGTTTTGAGAGTATTATGCAATGCGAACATCTGCAGCTATGTCAGGACTACCGTTGCGACTGCTTGCTCAGCCGCATGGCCCCACGCAACCTGCAGAGTTCGGCGCGGGGTACTACGTCCCTGGACTCCAGACGAGCGCCGTAGCCGAGAAAGCAAGCCTGCTGCTCGGCCTGCGCCGAAGACCAAATGACAAGAGCCCGATATCGGATTGTGACGTCCCTTGATGAGTCCCGGGCGACTATCTCGGCAGAGTTGGGCACATACGGTCCCAGGACCGGCTCTCCTTCGGTGACTACCTCTAGCTTGCTCCAGATCTGCTGTTTACATCTTATCATTCCTCGCGCACCTCGCTGTCATGCTACGATTATCCTATGCTTTGTCGTCGCTGCGAACGCTGTCAACGACGCAGATCTGTGTCGGAGACAGAGACGAGCAGCAAAATCTGCGTGCAGAACTCACCCGCTCCTCACGACTCACCCGCCCCCCTCCGCCGCTCTATGATCCGATCCACGTGACAACCGGACCTGATAACTGGAAACTGACGGTGCATGACCCGTGCCGCGTTAACGTCCCCGTGCAGACCCCGACCCCGTGGGCAAGGGGAAAGGGGGGGGCGAGGCGGGGGACAGAGGGCGAGTGGCTGTGGGGCCGGCGGAACCGGCCGTCACCACCGGCCATCACCACGTTGTTTCGATTATGTGTTGACCTCTGCGCTGGATATCGGATTCGTCAATACAACTCGCACTTGCGTATCAGCTGCCTATGCTGAGTGAGCGACAGGTGGCAGTCGCCAGCATAAGTGTGCGAAGAGAGGACGATACGCGGGCGAGTTACCCGGGAGTGATTCATCATACGCTCTGCGCAACGACTTCCCTGTTCTCACAACTGTTCCATCGAATGCACATTGCTACCACATGACCACGTCGCGGGCGACGTCCCCCATCCGATGCGGGGTGTCTATATGTCCAGAAGCTTAGTCACCCTTCGCCTTGTTGACGACCGAAATCAGCGTATCTTGGACCGTCCGATTGAGTTTGGAGAGGTCGAGCGTCTCGCCAGATTCGTGGCCGTGTCGATGTCTCCCATCCTTCTCCCTGTGGTCCCTCCTATCCCTCTCCTTCTCTCTTTCCCTTTCCCTCTCCCGTTCCCTCTCCCTCTCTCTCGAGTCTCTCATCTCTCGAGGGCTCCTCCTGCCGGTGTCCACGTCAAGCCCCTTTTCCTTCTCAATCCACACCGCCTCGGCCACAACCTCCCTCCACGAGAGCAGCAAAGGCAGTCTCTCGCACAGCGTCTCCCTTATCTCCTCCCTGAGTCCCAGAACCCACCACATCCGGTTGAAGTGGTCCTCGATGTTGAAGCGTCCGTCCCTCGCAGCCCGTCGATACATGTCCGCGTACTCTTGCACGCCGGCCGTGTACTGCGTCAAAGCCCGGAAGGCATGGTACGCCTCCCTTGTATCCCTGACGTTGGGGTCGAGGCTGAACTCGGACATGAGTGCGGAGCGGAGCACGGCGTATCCCTCCTCAGTGCCCGGAACTGGGTTTGAGATGGCATAGTGCGTGAGCCAGAAGCGAGCCCGGCCTTGGAGATAAGCGAACAGGCTGCCCGGCGTCCGCGGCGCAGTCGAGACGTAGTCGACCGTGGTTAGGAACTCTTCGACAGTGTACGAGGTGCCTCCCGAAAAAGGTTGGATGGGCACCGGCGACAGCGCATTGGCGAACGTCATGGAGGTGGGGTCTGTGATGATGAGGAGAGGTGGATGTACAGCGAGCAAACTTGCGACAGGCTTGTGATATGGCCCCGGGACTCTGGACTAGAAGCGTGACGCGCCTGATTTCATGGGGCTAATGGAATCAGAATGCATGTGTCAACCGGACGGGACGAAACGCCAGGAGTTGTGCTGCGGGTATGCACTATGGACTAAGCAGACGGGCTCTCAGGAGCTCGCCGAACAGTTTTACCAGTTCCGCATCGGTTGACCCTCCCGCATCGCCATTCGTCCGCTGGAGCTCTTCGGCTACTTTCGTCTCTGCCATCAACCCGTTGGCCTCCATCTCCCAGGTGCTGTCTTCGTCCCAGTCGCTCTCGCCTTGGCTGCAGGAATGTGCTTGCTGAGGCTCTCTGTCTGGTTGCCATCGCCTTAACGCGAGACTGCGCTCGGCACGTCGGACCTCTACCACAAGCTCTTCGAAGGTGGGTATATGCATGGACGTGAAGGCGACATCTCGCAATTCTTCACCGAGACCATAAGCCCACCATGCGCGGTAGAAGTAGCCCTCCACGT
The DNA here is from genome assembly GCA_039545355.1 of Trichosporon coremiiforme. Lineage (NCBI taxonomy): Eukaryota > Fungi > Basidiomycota > Tremellomycetes > Trichosporonales > Trichosporonaceae > Trichosporon > Trichosporon coremiiforme. Next base: position 9,101 of record BCJJ01000086.1, on the reverse strand, counting down.
CCTCGCCCAGTTGTCGAGCAAGCGTCCTCCACTCCGTCGCATAGTCTCCAGCCGAGAGGCAGCCTTGGGTCAAGGTACGAAAGATGCGCTGCGGGTTGCGCTCCCTCAGCGAGAACTCGGCGAGCAGCCTGGAGCGCAGATCCCGATACCCGTCGTCGTTCAGGCGGAAGTGATGCATGCGGACGGTTTCGGTGTACCACAGCAATGCGCGGCTCGACAGGCGGCCGCTGATCTGGCCTGGGAGGAGAGGTGCACGGCTGGCTGAGAGCTGCCCCTCGAGTGCGGCAAGGAACTCCTCGACTGTCGGGGCGCCGATACCCGAAAACTGGAGGATTGGGAAGGTCATCGACCCGGAGGGAGTCATGAACAAGAGAGTGAGGGAGAGCTTGCGGCCGTGCATGATGGTGAGTCGTTGGCCTGCTATGAGGGCTTAAGAAGGATGCAGTACCCCCCTATCCGCTGTTGCAGCATGTGTTATTAATCGCTCAGTCGGCGCGGAGAGACCGCACTAGACATGCCATGTGTTCGACACAAGCATGTGATCGAAGTCGCTCGTCGGCTGATCGGTTCAACACCTGTGCGCTGTTTTCTGCTTGGACGAGGGGGTTGGTGGCGGAATGCGTGATTTTCGCAAAGCACGCAACGGATCCGGGTGTGCATGAGCTAATCGGAAACACCGGCAACTCAACAACTCACATTGACACTTCTACTAGCACTGCGTACTGCTGATCTCCCCACCTCAGCTACTAGGCTCCATTCGGGCGTCCCATGGGGCTTGTCGGCGCCTCCGCGATCGGGGTCAGATGGAACTTGACGCGGGGTGTGTACTTGTGAATGAGCCGCGACATTCGGCAGCATGAACGGCATGAACGAGTAGCGGGAAGATTGGAACGATGGCCATGCGGTCAATCCCTATGTTCCTCAGCTCGGGCTGCAGGCCGTACACCCACCACAGACGGCGGAAGTGATTTTCGATGCCCTCCTCGGCGGCGGCCGCCAGCTGGCGATACTCCTCAAAGTACTCGAAAGTGGTGAAGCCGCCCTGTGTGAGGCCATTGAAGGCGGTCTGTGGCGTGCTGCGCTCTTGGGAAAACATGTCCTCCAGCTGCTCCCGGAGAGCATTGTAGGCCAGTTCGCTGTGGATAAGATGGGGCTCGGGCTGAGTGGTGCAGTGCTCGTACCACAACAGCGCACGGCCGCTGAGGCGAGAGGCGATCTGACCCTTCACCCGCGCGCTACGTGTGGCTGCGATCTGAGCTTCAAGGGCAGCCATGAACTCTTCCACTGTCGGTGCACCGACTCCCGAGAACTGGAGCGAGGGCAGGACCAACGACTGGGTTGACGGGAGGAGCCCTGGGGGCAGAGGCGGGGATAGGTTGTTCGCGGACATGGCGTGATGGGAGAGGCGATCTGGTCATGCGATGCAGTGTGTGCCATCTGGTGTTCGTTATGTAGGTGAGTCTACTTGAGACGACTAGCCAGCCATGAAGCGATGGGCGTCACCGTCAGGAGGCTGGGCACATTGTGTGCTTATTGCATGCCACACGTCATGTTAGTTCTGCATTTATCCTGCTACTACAACAATGCCCATGCCGCATCGTCAACGTTCACAGCTGAAGCATCCCCGTAACCACATGCGCTGTGTCTCCGGTGCCCTTGGCCATCCAGGTCTCCTTCATGTGGTCCAGAGTACGTCGCTCCACCTCGCCTTCCTCAAATTTCCTCATCAAGGCGTAAAACTCCTCCTTGGTCATAGCCATCAGACCCGGGATCGCTCCGGGACCCGGGCACCTCCGCTCCCATCGCCATCGTGGTCGCTTCCACTTCCACTGCCGCCATTTGCTGATTTGTTAGGGACGTAGAAACGATCTCGACCATGTCGTCAGGGAGAGGCGGGGGTGCAATCTCGCGCTCGACTTGCTCAACTGGCTCTTCTTCGCTCACGAAGGTCCAGGATGTGTGCAGGGGTGACTTACTGGAAGTCGACGGAGGCTTGGATCCTTCGGCTTGTCCGGCTCAATCTTGGCCGTGGTGCCCTGGTCTGGTGTCCCGGCGTCCTTCATTGCGACATCAAGAGCGGCAGGCACCTCAACCTTGGCGTTCTCAGTCTTGCGCCGCTTCGCCTCTCTCTCCTCTTCCATCTCCTTCGCCTCCCTCGCCTCGATTGCCCACCTGTTCCTTTCCATCTTCACCAAGTCTGGCTCTCCCAAATCACCATTGAGAATTTCAAACGCATCCATTGGCGTACTGAGTTCTCTTTTGCTGTAGAAACAGCTCAGCGTCGAGGCATGAAACACGGCCGGCCGCGCCATCGTTTCCGAGTCGTCCAACATGGCGGCGTCCTCATGTACCTCCTCGTCTTCCCCGTCATCCTCTGCATGACTGTCCTGCTCTCCGGCTTCGCTGCCGGGGGGCAAAGGATGCACCTCCTTTGAGCACGGACAAAGACAGGCGTCCTCGATGTCGCTCACGTTGCCCTCGTCGCACGTCGAGGGTCACTGCATCTCCAGGTTCTCCCCCAGGGCGGAGACACCGCGGTCCACGCCGTGGAGGGCGCCGACGGGGTGAAGGGTGCGCACTGAGCCGCCGAAGAGGTCATCAAAGGTGCGCTTCGCGATGCGCGAGGAGGGACGTTCACTCTCGAATGGGGTGTTGTCGGGGATGGAAGAGTCATTACGGGTGACGCTGACGGCGGCGCCGGGCGGGAGGTTGATTACCATCTTGGATTCGCCTTGCGAGACACTGAGCTCGGCATCGGGTGGTGTCTCGACACAGACATGCTTCTCGTCAGTACGGCTGCTCGCGAAACGACTTACGATCACAGGCATGCTGGTGAGTACTGATGAATGCTTATGAGTGTGTGTTGAGGTTGAGGACGTTGCAATCCATGCATGACATGTTGTGTGCAATGTATTGAGGGGCACTGGGTGAGTCATCCTGCATTGTTCGCTAGTGCAGTTGACTCATCTCCGTAGTCGTGTGTAGCTTGTGTGCCATAACAGGGTCCATCGCCAAGGGGCTGTGCGGCACTGGAGTTGTCCGCTTCTTGATGTTGTTCCCAGTCAAACTGGAGGATCCATTCAGATGAGAGCCGAACGGCCGAGGCTGAGAGTGGTTTACCTTGGCTTACGGCCCTTTCCCATCCCTTTGCCTCCTCTCATCGCCACAGCTTTCGGGTTCGTCACGTCGTCGATGCCGAGCAGGGCGCAGAACGCAATCGTCTGGGGGTTCACGTAATGCGGCTCGGGCGTGCCCTCCCCTTCTCCAGGAGCTGTTTTCACGAAGGTCTGGACGTCGGTGACTGGACCACCTGCCTTCTCGTCGAGGCCGAGGCGGGCCGCAGCGGTCTTGACCCGTACATCATTCGGCAAAGGGGGCGCATGCTGCCCCTGTGGCAGGGGATGTGTAGCTTTGCAGATAGCGAGCCACTCGGGATCGAAGCTGAGCTTCGGCGGCGTCGTCTCATCGGGAAAGGGGATGTCGAGGACCTCGAACCAGTCATTCGTCTTCGGATGCGGCTTGGAGAGCGCAAGGAAGCGGGTCGCACACCCAGACAGCTCCGGTACATTGACGTCCCGAGAGGGGCTCAGCGCATGATCTCTCAGCCAATGCTGCGGGGCGGGGTCGTAGTCGTGATCCGGCGCTCGTTTTGAGGGCGGGTACTGCCGCACAGCGGGGAACTTGACGTGCATGTGCGCTGCGAACCAGTACCGCGGGGCTGTCGCCTCCATTATCCGGCTGAGGGCGGGAGCACCGAAACAGCCCGCAGTCACATTCCGAGTGAACCGGGGCATGACCCGGAAGAGATCCGCCTGATCTCCGAACTCGGTGATGTCGACGGGCCAGTCGTGCGAGAGAAAGATGTCCACTGGAGGGAGGAGGGAGAGACGCTCCTCGGTGTACGACCTAAGGTGGTAAATCGACCTTGCGTCAGAATCAGATAGAGGTACGCGCTCGTAGTGACCCTTGTTGAACATCTCGGGACGAGAGAAAATGCCGCTTGCGCCGGCAATACGCAGCCCATTCACGATGACGCTCCCACCGGCACCGAGGTAGTAGATGTTCCAGCCAGCCGCCATAGAACAACTCAGCCATGTATGCCGATGATTCGTGGTTGCCCCCAATCACAATTGTGAGAGGCACCTTGCGGTCGCCCTTGTAGTACTCGTGGAACGTGCCGAGCTTGCGATGCCGTTCCGGGCTGCACATGGCGGAGAGGTCATGAGAGTTGCGAAGGGCTTGAAAGTCACCGCAGCACAAAATCAAGTCAACGTCGGCCAGCTCTGTAAACATCCGATGCTGGTCGCCGTGCAGACATCCGACTACTGCTACACGCATGGTGGTTACGTGCTTTCGATTAAGTAAGTGTAGGGGTTAAGGGGGAGAGGTTAGGGAAGGTGAAGTTTGGGGAAGATAAGTAGAGGGAAGATGCTGGTAGGGGGAGACTGATGATGTGAGAGGACTGTGGTAAGACGAACAGTTGATGAGTGATGAGTGGCCATGTCAGTACAACAAAGACGTTTATACCATTAACCACTGTCGAGATTCCGACGGCAAAGATGAGCCACCAGCACAGCAGGTGCATCAAAGTTGCACCGCTGAGTCGGCCAAGCTGAGATGTCGAGTCAACGATTGGCCCGGATCCGAGATACGGCCAGAGCATGTCCATCACCGCGATTGCAGAGACGGCGATCGCAATCGAGGCCGTGATCGAACACTGCTTGATGCTTGAGGTCAGTCCATTGAGCACGGTTGGGTGGCAAAAGGAAGAAGACAAACGCGTGCCAACCTCGACAGAAAAGCGTGGAGGCGGAGTCGAGTTAGAGTTTGGGGAGGGTTACGTAAGGCTGTGCAGGTGATTCTTCTTGGCCACTGCCTGTGCGAGTTACCTGTGTGTATTATACTGCCTAAGGAGAGCAGGGCGTTGGAGGTGTGATTCTTTCATGCGGGGCTAGCACACAGCTCACAGAAGTGATACTGGTCGAGTCAGCATGGACAGCTTCGGGGGGCTAATGGCGCGCACATTTCCGCAAGCCGAATCTATGGCGCTGACGATTCATCCCGGCCGCACTCGGCAACTGGGGGCAACAACAGCATGGCCGCTCTCACTGGCATGAGAGCGGTTACGTGCACTCCGCAAAGAATGCAGATACTCGGAGTTAGTCAAGCAGTCGTAGAACAAGTCGCACTTCCGACCTCCACCTTTCACCTCCTTGACATTTCGACGCCGGAAACCGTTGCCCGTTGCCCTCCCGAAGCGGCCGCGCAACCTCAAAGACCATTAATACGGGAGCTCGGTGGTGCAGTGGTACGCAATACTGGGATGACCGTATCTGATCTAAGCTGGGCTAACCATGTGCATGACATCTGATAGCGGTGCACGAGTCCCCAACGTAAGATACCGATCCAGACCAAATCTCCGAGGTGTGCGGGTATCAATGTCGGTTGAATGGAACCAGTGAGCCGCTACCTCTCTCACGTTCCATCTGCCCGCACTAGCATGTGAGCAGGTACCATCGAACCCAAACCCACACGCTTAGCCAGTGCGAACGGCTGGCGGTTCGGAGAGTCAGAGAACATGAGATGAGGCTGGAATTCAGGTTCGGTGCTCCGGTAATCAATCGAAGCCACACCCTGAGTCGACAATGTTCCCTCCGTCAGGTCCAGCTGCGTAGCCCTCCGTCATGTTCCTCGCCAGCCTAGTCACTCGCGTCGTGACGGTGTGACGCACCTGACCTCATGCACCTGTCTAGTCATCGTGCGATCAGCTATAATGCAGTGCATGCCCACTTCCTTCGATGCTTCGGCTTGGTGCGGGAGCACAGCGGAGCTTCGGATGTTGCTATGTTGCTATAGCAGATCGCTGGGAATCGATCGCAGAATCGCAGGATCGTTGGCTGGGGAAGACGTCGCCGGAGTCGTGTGCCAGCCATCTTCGTGGGGATTGATCGCCGCGAACCTGCCCGCCTGCCCGCCGTCCTACACTGTCTGTGTGACTCTGAGACATTCGCCGCTAGTCCAGATCCCCCCTGAACTGGTTCGGGATACATAACCCACCGCTCCGTCGAACAAAGCAGCTTTTCTCTTTGTCGACTTTTCCTTCATTGCTCACGACCCACGACCATCAACACGACCCACGACAACTAACGACTCCCGACACCGACATGTTCATCAAGACGCTTGCCTTCATCGCCGCCGCTGCCGCTGCACTCGCCGCCCCCATTCCCTCCCACGGCGAGGGATCTTGGACCGTCCACCCCGCCGGGTCTGAGGGCGCCGACACCTACTGTCTCGCCGTAGACGGAGAGCCAGGTGACGGCTCAGCCGTTCTTCTGTAAGTTCCCTCCACCCACCACTCCAGTCCCACCCAAAACCCCCGCGCCACCACCGCTAACTGCAGGCGCAACTGTGACAACTCCCAGAGCCAAGGCTGGCACCTGATGTCGAACCAGCGCGGCCTGCAGGCCTACTCGACCTGGCGCTTCCAGTTCGGCAACTCGCGCTGGTGTCTGACGGGCGCCGAGGACAACTCGCTCAAGTTGACGTACTGCATGGACTCGGAGCTGGAGCGGTTCAACTCGGACCACGGACTTTGGCGCATGAAGAGCTCCAACAACTGCTGGGACCTTCCTGAGGGCCTGGGGGATGGCAAGCCCGTCAAGCTTGGCGAGTGCTCGGCTGAGAAGGCGGAGCAGATGTGGGTCCTCCAGCCTGCTGAGGAGAGCCAGATGCACCCTTTCAACTAGGGGAGAAGGTGACGGACACTTCGACGATAAGTATAATATAGTATGGGATTGGACTATAATATGAAGTAAATGCAGAACGTGACAAGTTGTGAACTGCGGTGGGCAATGCAGACCGGCGAACTCGACTTGTGCTCGATCGTTCGACCGGAGACTCGGCCCAACTCCGCTGATTACGATAACTGACACGTGCTTATCAAACTGAGCCTTCGCCTCGCCCAATCACGTCAGAATGCTGAACTACTCTGCACGTCGTACGAAGAAGCATGCATGCAGGCAGGCATATGCTGTACATCATGTATCGCAGATGTGCATATGCAAGGATGCAGTAAAGTACCAGTTTTCGTGCTGCGGAGTGCAACTTTTTCCCTCCATTGTGAATCACTCGCCACCCGGCCCATTGATCCAATCGACCAGCCATCGGCCACGATCGAGAAAAGTCCAGAGCACCACCTCATTGGATCCCATACTCGTGACATCGTTGCTACAACCAGATTATAAGCATGATACGCTACGATACACCTATGCCTGTGCTTTAACCTCCACCTCCTGACGGTTAGAAGAGCACACTGCCGTTCGCGAAGAAGCGGTCATGCAGCCTCCTCCCGTCCCTCCTGTTCGACACGTAGCGGACCTCCTCGCTCGTCTCGATCTCCCACTCTCCCTCTCCCACTACGCGCTTGTACTCCTCCACTGAAACGGTCTTGAAGCGGAACGTCTTCGAATTGATGAAGCTCAATCCGGACGAGGACCCCTGTCCCGTCTGCGCGCGGTATGCTTTAAGCGCCTGACGCTCGGCCTCGCGTTCCCGGTCCCAGTCACTCTTCAGCAGAGCTCGCAGGCCCTCCTGAACCGACTTGCCACCGAGCTCGTGAGCGTGTAAGCCTAGACTTCCAGGAGAGAGCGTCTCCAGCCCAACGACGATGACGGAGGGCACGCCGCCCTTGGATGCCGCAGAGAGGATGTGGTACGTCTCGCCCAGATTACCCTCTAAGGCAGCTCGGAGGTGGCCCTTCACTTTCTCCGGAAGTGTGACTGGCGCATCCCACTTCTTAATGATGACGACGAGGTATGTCGCCCAGCAGAAGGGACTCAGCTCGTACCGCCTCGGCGCTGTCGTAACGCTGGTGGGAGAGTCCTTGTTGATGACGACCGTGCTCGAGAAGAAAATCGATTGGCGTAGGAAAGTGAGTGGGTCGGGGTTAACCTTGATGTCAGCCGAAAAGTAGATGGCCCTCTCGGCGCGAGGTAAGCCGAGATTCTCGCGGACGTGCTTGGGGGCACCACCCTTGAACCTCAGCGTCTTGAGATCCTTCAGCTCCCACGCCAGCAAGAGTAGCGCGAGCTCCTTGAAGTTGCCACCGGCATCGATGTCAAGTACACTCGCCTTGTCAGCCCACGGGAAGCGCTCGCGGATCGCATGGCCGAAGTTGTCGAGGTTGATTGTTGCAACGCGCTCGCCCAGTAGACCGGAGTGGATCTCGATTGGGAGCTGGTTGCCGCGCAGGATGAGGTGGAAAGCGATGCGCTGATCCGCCTGCGTGCGGAAGGATTTGCATACGCGACGCAGCACGAGGAGGGAGGTGAGGGATGACTGGGCGAAGATACCATCGATGACGTGTGGGTAGCACGCTGCGTCGAGAAGCCTATTGTCAGTGGCGCCTCGAGAGGTAACTCACACATCCGCCGGCACGGGCGGTGCACCGGTGATCGGTGGCGTGGACGTGGAAGTGGTAGGCTGGGGGAGACCAGCGAGGGGCGAGGTGGCCGCGAGGAGGGAGAAGGGGACTGGCGGGAGTGGATGCAGCGACATGAGACTGGAGGTGTCCATGGCGAGTGAGAGTGGGGTGCTGTGTGAAGGGAGGTGGAAGAGGGAGAAACAGTGACCTGGGGGGCAAGTTAGTGGCCACCGGGAAGGAGACTGAGCCTAGTCCGTCTCTAGCCCGCGTGGCCTGTGAATCAGACGCACATCCAGTGCGAGCACACGTGATTTCGGCTGTCGTTGTCCCTACATGTTCTGCTCTGCAACAATAGCTCTTCTGCTGATCACTGATGCACATTCACCTGTTTCAAGCCCGCAATTGGGCTCCATACTCGGGGCACTTGAATTTCGGCGGAGGCCGAAGCAGAGTTCCATCAGATGAGCGGATCCGTGCCTGGCACGTGGTTATCTCCCCTACACGTCCAGGAGTCTCTCATGTCTTCCAGCCAGTCGCGAGCGACTTCTGCATCGATTGCCCACCCCGTCCGTCGCCGTCCGGAGCAGCAAAAGAGGCACCAACCGGGATTTGAACCCGGGACCACTTCCAAGGATGATTCATCCGGATCTTAAGAACCCGAAGGAAGTATGATAGCGAC
>BCJJ01000085.1:0-26800 GCA_039545355.1 Trichosporon coremiiforme | reverse complement strand
ACGGACAACCTTCAGGAATACGTTTGTATATCCCAGTCATTGGAATCTGAAGCGCTACCAATTACGCCACGGAGTCACCGTGATGTGGTCACGTGGGGGAGGGCGCAGCTCTCCCACGGACGAAGCCCGCAGCCGACTCCACTGGTCAGTTGGTGCGACGCGATCTGGTCTGGAAGCTCCAGCACTGCCTTCCTTTTCCTCAAATCTCCTCCTCCTCGTGCTCACGATGACCATTACTACTCGACCGAGCGAGGCGAACGAGACCTGTGTTCCGTGTGAGGACACTTGCTCCGCCCCTGTAATCTCCGTCTGTCCTGCATCGCCTGACTCCAATGACGCTCCGTGCCAAGCCAACGACCGGACTCATAATTTCTCACTGCAGGTAAAGGGCCGCTGGGAATTCGCCCGGCAAGCCAGTTCAAAGGAGCGCACGGGACACACGAGATCTGTGTAAGGCGGACATCGAGTGTGCTACGCCGACTCCGTTTCCTTGGCTCGTCGTAAAGTTGGCCCGCCTCCCCCAGTCCATCGGAGCCGAGTAGGGCGGAGGCCGTGCCGGACACCTGGCACGACGGCTAGTGTCCCCGCTCGGCAAGGATAAGCGCAGCCGGACCGTTCCTCGACACCAGCCAGATCTGAGTTGCCCGTCTGTCTCCATCGCGATCGGGTGCCAGTTTGGATCTGGCCGTCAACTGACCTTCACTGAACTTGCCCAATGTTCTGGCAGCTCTTCGCATATATAACCGCAGCTCAGAGGTCGATAACTCCCCATCCTCAACAGGACTCAAGGAGCTCTCTCGACCTCTGCAACACCACGCAATGCTTCTCAAGACCATCATCATCACTGCCCTGGCCGCCCTCGCCATGGCCGCTCCCAACCCCAACACCGAGACCGAAGACTCCACTCTCGAAGAGCGCAACAACTGGGGCTGGATCCCCGCTCTCTACGCCCGCCGCCAGCTTCACCCCAACTGTGGCATCGCCGGTGTCGGCTGCGGCAAGTCGGGCAAGTTTTGGTTCTGCGCTCCCTTCAAGGCCGAGTGCTGCAAAGGTGGGTCTCATGCTCCGCTGTCTGTCACCCAATGGACTCTTAGCTGACACCAGTCATCACCATCCTGAACGAGCGCGACAACGAAGGGGGTGACGAGCAGCCTGCCGACGGCGGCGAGAGTACCGCGCTCATCTGGCCTCCTCCCCCCTTCCGCCAGACCTACTGTCCCAGCGGGTGAGCTGTCCAATAGTAACCTGTCATCTCGAGCTAACAACCAGATACTATTGCGCCCAGGGCGGTCGCTACTGCATCCCTTACTGGCGCGGCGGCAAGAAGGCTGAGTAGGCTGGCCCAGGCGGGCCGATTAAGAGCTCTATCTTATCGGACCCGACACCAAGCCCGACGCCACCTCTTCTCGTAGTGTTCATGATGTTCAAAAATAGCTCAGAAGCAAAGTAAGAGAGAGAGAGATGTAAGAACTCTGTGCAACACTTGCTTGGCATTTGTACCGAACTCGTTACGGGCTTCGGTGTTGGGCGCAGTCCGATGTCAGCTGTCGTCCACAGGTCAGCGGGACTTTGTGACTTCGGTCCTCCGTGATCGGCGCACGGTAGCGCAATTTAAAGGTTGAGCGGGATGATCACGTCGGAGGGTGGCCGGATCCGAAACCGAATCTCCACCGTCGGTCGGCGCGGTAGGTAACCAGTGCGGTGCAACGTTGGAGCGCGACAGACCACCTGATCACTTGCGCATTCCTTCTAGCCTCGCCGTTGCCGTCACTCTGCGCGCGTCTATATAACTGAGCGCCTGCTGCGGCGAGGCACCTCGTTCCTCCTCCGCATCTTCTGACGACTTCCTCGCCGCCCGATCAAACTCACCCCCGACAAAGCAACTTCCACCTAACTTCCGACTGTCATGTTCACCCGCTTCGGCCTCTCCAAGTGGCTGCCGGCACTGCTGCTGGCGTGCGCCTTCCTCGGGCTCGCGAGCGCCCAGAGCCAGAACCCCAACCAGAAGGCCAAGCTGCATACCATCGGCAATCCTAACCTCTGCGTCGCCCTCGGCGACGGCACGTACAATCGCGACATCATTCTGCGCCCTTGTTCGCACGAACTGGCCACCTGGGCCATCAACCAGAACGAAGGCAAGACGTTCATCCGCCACATCAACCAATGTCTGAACGGCGGGTTCTGTGAGTCTTTGAAGTACTGGAAAGAGGCGCTCTCGTGGGGACAACACTAACATCAGTCGCCCTCGACTGGGGCTTCAACGTCCATAACGGCATCCAAGCCTACGGCCAGCTGTGCCAGGACGAAGCGCTGCGATACGCGTACGATCTCTGGCAAGAGGGTGGCCACGACCCCTGGCGCTGGGAGCGTCTTTCCACCGGCCAGTTCAGGCTCTTCGGCTTCCCCCTCAGTGAGTCTCCTCTCAAGCTATTCATCCCAGGTCTTCCATGGACATAGCTGATACCCCAGACCCCTGCCTCGACATTAAGGACGGCAGACTGCAGGAAGGCACCAAGCTCCAGATCTGGGACTGCCATGACCAGAGCCACCCCGACTTCAAGAACCAGAAGTTCAACATCGAGCTCCTCGGCCCTGAGTATCCCTAGCTGAGCGAGAAACATTACCTCGCAAACGGACACTGAGCCTCCTATTTGCGCTGTAGGCTTCGTAGTATGTAGCGAACAATGCATGGATCTGTAGGACAGTAGCTGGCTGCCGCACAGTGAGATACCCACTGCAGCCCCCCTCGCGGTGGAGGAGGCTACACAGATGGCGTCCAGGCCGTCAGCGACGGCGAGGAAGACTAAGCGGCTAGGAAGAGCCACGCGGTCGATACGACCTGCCTGTGTGCATGTTCTGGACCAAAGGGACTTGCCGCTGAGTTGTACGACTGTCCAGGCCCAGCGCTCACCATGTCCCCCACAGTGAGGCTGCGCACTGCGTGCTGCGCAGTTGAACCCAACACAAGGACCGCATCTGCAAGAACACTTGAAGGGCGCAGGAGGGCGTATTGGGGCGCAAGAGGGCGCAGTCTCCGCAGCAACAGCGGTAAGCGCCTTCCTCGACCTCCACGATCCTCCAGCATCCAGTCAGCTTCCTATGTTAGCTCCTCGTCTTTCTCCAGACATTCTCTTCTTGCGTGCTTAAACTCAATCGACAGTAGGCACGCCAGGTCAGCGAGATAGGTAGGCTAAAGGCAAGCCAAGCTAAAGTATGCCTACACTCAGCTGAGCAAACAGGAGAACAGGAGAGTGACAAAGGGCTCGCCGTTGCTCGCAAGTCACATTGCCACGCGCCGCCAACCCGCATCCCTTCGATGGCGGCAACTGTCATGGAGTAGACGTCAGCTCCAGAGAAGTGAATATCAGTGAGTTATTCGCATAGAGCTATCAGAACTGACTTCCCAGCTCTGGACACAGAGGCGAAGTACCTCCCTCCCTTATCCAAGGGGACAGGATGCCGCGCGCAGAGCAGAAGACAAGGCTCGCAGGATAGCTTTTGAGAAGCAGCTCTGAACGCCAGTGAGCGCAGGTGAGCTGCCGCCTTCTTGCTTCAGCTGATCAAGCAGGTCATGTGTTGCTCGGCCGCTTCCCAACGACAGCAAGTCTCGTCAAGTTGACAGACTCGAAGGAGGACTTTGATGACCTGTGCAGACGAGGTGCACAACCGGAGACCCCTCACTAGATGGTGAGCTGTCCTTAGCATGAACTGCAGCTGACGCTTCAGCTGCCTACAGAAACCATACAATGGGCGACCCATCCCATCCGTCGTTGCTCGCCGAGGCTGCATGATCGCCTCCAGCTTCCGACCCCTTGATACCTCACAACGCATGTGCAAGACGGCACCTCAAGAAGCGGTTTAAGGCAAGCTTTGCAAATATTGCCAGGAAACTAACCAATCAGTGCGCGGCCCAACGAGACGGATGGACCTCGCCCGTCAGTGAGCGATCTACCCGATCCTCAGTACCAAGTGAGTTGCTCAGCATCACGAGCCACTCGAAGTTGTCATCTCCCGCACTCGGCGCTCGGCCCGGCAATGCGGCCCCCGCGCGATTGTCTCCCGTGTCTCCGATGGGATGATAGCTCAGTTGGGAGAGCGCGAGAGTGAAGCTTCAGTTCTTGAGGTCGGGCGTTCGATCCGCCCTCGTCCCACATAGAGATGCACTGGTCATAGCTCGAAAGAGCTGTGGATCAGCGTTTTTGTCAGCTACTTTATCCGTGGTGAAGGAGAGGCTACTAACAGTTACCCCGGCGGAGACTGGTGAAGATCTCGAGATGAGGGAGAGTGATGGTATGATTCACAGTGGTGAGTGACTGACCTCCCTAGGCGCCTGCATCATCCCTCTTCCGCTCCCATCGCAACCGGTCCTTCCAACCGGCCGGTGTTCCCAGCACCTGCTGTCAGAACTCTGATGACTGGCCCGTGAACACTACCGAAGAACGCCGACCATGGCCGGAACGTCTCCGGAGCCGTTTTCGCTAGGAACCGCGCAAGGCGCACGGCGTGGCGACGGACGACTGCCCGCCCGCAATGAAATGGGCACCAGCACTGATGTTGAGGCTTTGAGGCGTAACGAGCAAGGACCCAGAGGCAGTGCAAGCCCCCGTCGGTGGTGGCGACGGCCATGTCTCAGAACGCCATGTTCGCTGGGACCTAAGTGGCTGAGCACCTGTCATGGATCAGCGCATGGTCTGGCCGCCTCCATTTCTTTTCAGAAACCCTGTCCGATGTCCGCGAACAGTTCTACTCGACTGCAGGTTCACTTCAATCTGGCCGTGCATGCCAAGCCCCGGCGACGTCCGTGATGAACGCGCTATGATGCTTACTCTACTCTAGAAGAAAGTGAACCCTCGATTTTCACTGATTCCCAGCCTCCGTGTGCTCGGGGCTCGGTATATCTGCTTGCGTCAGCTGCTCGTGCGCTCGCTGAATTGTCAGCAGCAGCCCGAATTGTTAGCGGTGGCCAGGAATCTCGGCGGAATGCTCGTGCTGCAGGCAATGAAGGAATTGCCCGCTTGTCGGCTCCCCCAGTCCAGCGATCTTGCGTTGGGGCGCCAACATTGCAGCATCGCGCGGACCTGCTCCACTCCTCGCCCCTGCGCACCACGGCACCACTTCTTGAATGCCCGACACCACCTGATCCACTCTACACAGCATTGCGCTTAGGTCTTGATGAAATGCCTGGCGTCGTAGCCTCCAAGCGTGGGCGTTGCGAGTGAGGAACATGGATCTGAGCAGGGAGGAAGCTCGGAAGAATCTTGCCCTGCGATCTGTGACGCTCGCTTTACGCTCTCATCACAATTCAGCAGTCTCCATTTCAGAGCCCCTGTCCGAAACTCTCACTCCAACAGGGCCCACCGGCACCACTGCTCAACATCGTCATATTTCAGACCCACTCATACCCAGACGAACGCTAGACGAACCGCTAGGGTCTGTCCCGGCGCAGCTCACACCAGATGATGCGCACGGTGTGCCGCTCTATCTTTCTCCATCTCAGCTCTGTCACGAGATGACTCTGATTCCGGGAGATTCCGGACAGAAGGGCGGTGTGCCGGCCGCCCCGGCCGGCCAGCCATTGAGCCACTGACGCACAAAGCCGCTGCCCGCCGATTCCCAGCCTCCCAGTCGTCACCAAACGTACGCAGATTGTCACGTAACGACCGAACCGTTGCACAGTGGAACCGGCCCACCGTAGTGTAACGCACCCTTCTCCCCTCGTTCCTGCACTCCCGCCCATGAACCACAGCCCCACAAAGCAAGGGATATCGTACATGCGGGCACATGGCTGCCTCTATAGAGCGTCAAGCTGTGGCCTGACGGTGCGATGTCATGAAGTTGTGGCTTGGCGTAGAAAAAGTTGGGGTGGAGGTCGTCCACCTTCTCGCTGCTGGGTGAGCGCTGACGGCATTGCGAGTCTAGTCCGACTTGGTGCCGTCGCCACCGGTCTGGAAGCCCTCCTCGTGTCCGTTGCCCTCGTGCATGGCGAGGCGGAACAGGGAGATGGCGAGGGGCATGCTGAGGTCCCTGTTCTCTCCGCTGTTGGGCACCATGAGCGCAACGAGGGGCGCGTCGTCGAGATGTCTGAACTTCTCCGTCTGCTCCGTCACCTCCTTGGTGCTGTGCTCTGCGGCCTCGGTCGCCCTCTTCCTCTGCGCAGCGACGACGTCGCGGACAGCAGTGATCGCGCGCGGCGCCTGCTGCCCAAACAGCAGCTTGAAGGGGTAGCACGGCACCTCGGGCATGGTGGACCCAAGGTGCGCAAGGAGCGGGACATGAATGCCCATCCCGTCGGGGCCGGCGCGCTGCCTGTCCTTCCAGAACGGCGCCTCGCGCAGCTGCAAGTCGAGGAGGGCCATGACCTCGCTGTTCTCGAACCCGGGGACCTGGCCCATGTTGACGAGCTCCGTCTCCTCCTGCGTCAGGGGGCGCAGCCACACGCCCGGCTTGGACGCGAGCACGCGTTCGCGCAGATTGTTGAGCTCGCTCTCGATCTGCGTTCGCAGCTGCGCGCCGATCATCATCGGCGTGCCGGCCGCCGAAGAGGGGGGCACTTCACTCTGCGAGGCGTAGCTGCGTCCGACTCGGGCGGAAGCGAGGGCTGGAGAGTTGGGGGAGAAGCGGGCGCGGGTAGAGGCGCAAGGGGCGACCCGAGCGGAGAGAAGGGGACGAGCCCCGTGCCCCATCGAACGGGCGAGCGAGCGGAGAGCCATGACAGAGGTTCAGAAGATTAGCTTGTGCTTGTGCTTGGGCGCTTTCTGCGGCTACTTTGGGGAGTCTGATTCTTGCGGGCAGGCGGGAAAAGCTGAAGCCGTCGCTTGTCGGCCGGTTCGCGATGGATCTGATCTGGGTGTCTGAGCGCTAGTCGGGGCTTGACGCTGTGCAGGACTTGGCGTACGGCTGCTAGCTGCTGGAGCTGGAGCTGGAGGGAGTGCTAACGAATGGTTGCGACGAAGAGGCCCGTCACATGCTGGTCAATGGTGGTTCGGTTCGGATGACGTCGACGGCGGTCCTCCACCCAGCGCTTCGCCCGAACGGACAATGAATCGAGCGTGTGAAACCTCCACCGAGCGGAGAGCCGTCCAGGCACGGCTCCCTCTTGACAACTCGGCTCGATGCTGACACCTTGACTCCCATTCATCCCACTCCAAACAACCCACCCACTACCCCCCATTCCGCATCAAAACTCACCGTTGCACTAACCGACGATCGAGATCGTGGTCAGCTGATGAGATCATGGGACTGATTTCTCTTTTCACTCGTCCCAGGGGCGGTGCACCGTGCGCGCCAGGGTGATGGGAAACAACAGGGAGCGCCTCCTCTGCGTCTGCTGACTTCTGCAGAAAGAAAGAGTTGTTTCCCACAGAGCAAAGGAAGCGGAGAGTTCAGAAACAAGCTTCAAGTGTGTGCACATCATGTTCGCGCAAGTTAGGACAATGCATTTGACACACTACCTAGCTGAAATGTCCGTTTAGGCATATACTTAAGTTCTCTTTCAGTCCAAACTCACCCAACAACGGTCGCCTGTATGTGGGGATGGGGGTCAGGCTAATGACCGGATATTATAGAGTTATGGATTTAAGATCACGGTGGTGGGGGACGCGGTGAAATGTGTTTGGGACTAAGTGATAAAGAGAAACTAACAAAATTAAAAGAGGGAAGTCGTTAAACTTTCCGGATGACTAGAGCTGAAAGCAGCTCAAAGCTCCTTGAAGCTTAGCTCACTTAGAAGAGAGCGGCGGCGATGACACCAGCAATGGTGAGGGCAGCACCGGTGGTGAGGGCCTTGGCGCCGGATCCCTGCTTGGCGGCGTCGGCCTCGGCACCGGCGGCAGCGGCCTGCGAGGTCTCGGCGGTCTTGTCCTCAGCCTTGGTGAGGGTAGCGGGCTCGGTGTACTTCTTGGCGCAAGCACCAGAGCCACCACGGGGGTCGCACTCGGGCTCCTTGTCGCCAGAGCCGCCAGAGGTGGGGGCGGGGCCAGCAGAGCCGGAAGCGGAGGCGCCGCCAGAGGGGGTGGCCGAACCGGCACCAGCGGCACACTTCTTGGCGGAGAGGGCGAGGGCGGCGGTCACGTCGTCGGCACCGCAAGCGGCAACACAGGGGGTGACGGCGGTCTTGAAGGCGTCGGTACAGACACAGGCAGTGTCGTCCTGGCCCTTGCATCCCTGCTTGGCGGCACCCTCAACCATGCACTTCGAGGCACAGGGGGAGAGACCCTCGATGGTCTCACCCTCGCCACCGGCGGAGGGAGTGGCCTCACCGGCAGACGAGGTGGGCTCGGGGGCGGCGGAGGACTGCTCACCGGCGTCAGACGAGGGGGCGGGAGGGGCCTCAGACGAGGGCGAGGGCTTGGGCTCCTCGGAGGTGGGCTCGGGGGCAGCAGACGACTGCTCACCGCCCTTGATGCCCTCAGTGCAGAGGGTGGAGACCATGGAGATGGCCTCGGCGGCCTTGTCGGCGCATCCCGAGAGAACACAGGGGGTAGCGGCGGCGACGAAGGCGTCCTTCTTGCCACAGACACAGGCGGTGTCGAAGATGGAAGAGCAGCCGACAGAGCCAGCGGTGGCGGCGGTCTCGGCACAGTTCTTGAGACAGGGGTCGATGGTGTTGGGGCTGAAGGAAGTGTAAGCGAATGGCCAGATGGGAAGGAAGGCGGTGGTGGGATAGTGCTGGTAGGGTTGTGAGATACTTACTCAACGGGCTCGGCAAGAGCGACCGAGGCGGCGACGAGGGCGGCGACGAGAGAGTACTTCATTGTGATTAAGGAAGGGGTTGGTTGTTGTAGAGACCGGAAAGGACTGATCGAGACTGGGGGAAGAGTCAGAAGAGAGGAAAGCGAGTCTGATGGAGATCAGTTCTGGGAGCGCGGGAAGAGGTCTTATATACCTTGTGACGGGTGTGGACGAGAACCGAGCAGGACAGGGGAGACTAGCAAGTGGGTGGTGGGCCAGAGGAAGGGGACATCAGCCGGCCCGGTACGAGTTGTCGAGACCAGTCGGGGCCGTGAACGGCACACCATCTGAGAGAAGCCACTGCATGCATCGCGCTACCTCTGCTCGCTCGGCACGCGGCCACCTACAGTCCCAAGGTGACCCTCAAGACCCATCCCAACGTCAGTGCCACAGCGTCTTCCCCGCAGGGTGCATAGCACTAGCTCAGGGCCGCCTTGAGGAGACAGCGATTGCCGTCCTTCAGGGAAGGATCACGGTGAACCATATGCAGCCTCAACGCGCGGACCCTGGGCCACGGCATTCATCCGGGGTGCAGCCTTGCGAAGGCCCCTGGGCACCCAGGCCAGAAGGGCAGAGGACAGTGAGGGCGGGCGGGGAGGCAAGCTGTGGACGCCTCGATGGCAGGCGACAATTCAGGCCCGGCACCAGGCGTGCCCAGGCAGCTGGACAGCTGGTAGCCAGAAGCTGGTGCTGCCGGTGTTGGGCAACTCTGTTCGGCTCCCAGACCTGAGAAAAGATGGGAGATGGGTCCAGGACACTGCGGCGAGTCTCGCCAGGCCCGCCAGATGACGGGCCCATGATGGTGCGTCTCAGCAAATGCACTAATTCACGACGACTTTCCGGATCAAGTCAAGCTTATTTTCAGAAGCTTCCCAGGGCGGCGCGCCCACACGTCCCTGCCATGTCGGCGAGTGCGACCCATTGCCAGACCCTGCGACGTCGCGCTCCCTTCCGTCGCCCTGCCGTCGTTCCCTGCAGACCCTCCGCTCATCTCAGCCCGCCCAGCCCGTTCCTTGCGCTCCTCTGCACAGCGCTAACCGGCGCCCCGGTTTCGACCCCGGACTGCTGCTGCTCCCCCAGGTATTGTGCCTTGACCCGTTCATGAGCGCTCTACGCCTCCGCCTCTCTTCTCAGCCTCATTGTCCACCGTGGATCGGGCAGACTCGAGTTCTCTCCCACCCCCGCAACCCCCATTCACCGTCCACCCGGACGCTTTCTGCCAGCAAACACGCGCGGTCAGGGTCGGGGCTGGCTGCGCGATGCAGTTTGTTTGGATTTACCGAAGCAGTTCGCCGGACACGGACATGGAGATGAACACCTTGCGCCTCCTTCCTCCGCCCACCTGCCCATCCATCAGGCCAGTTAGCTTCAGATGCAAGCTCGCAGCACCCGGCTTATAGGGCATTGCGTGGTCGGGGCAAGCTTCTGGGTTGTGATCGCCGTCATTGGGATTGAGTGCCTTCGATTGACCAGGTTGAGCTAGTTTTCCTTGCGCTGGGCTTGCAAAGCCTCTCTCCGTTTGCCGGCTGGACCTGACGCTGGCTTGGTTCCGATTGAGTGGGGTTTTCACGCTCACCTGCGCTGCTAGTGAGGTATATCCTCTCCTCCTTCCGCACCTGCGAAACGCACCGCATGCCGCAAAGTGCTTCAGCTTCTGGCGTCCTGGCGTATTGGCGCCCGGCAACAGGCTCAAGGGAGCAGGCTAAAGCCTTGCGCTAAACACTGTGCAGCGCCGTCGGGTCACGAGGATGCATGCTATTCACTGCTAACGAAGAACTGGGAAGCACTAAGCGGAAGCCATGGCGGTTCGTGTCGTCACGTTCTCGGTGCTAGGCTGGACAGGTGGGCTTCCTGCAAACCACATGTTTCTGCTTGTGCGATCGCCAGTTGACGTCGATGTGTCTGTTGGATTCCTCACGAATCTGCACAGGCAAATCTCAGCCGCAAAAGTGACAGAATCAGGCCCTCAGGACTGTCAGACATGCTCGAGCCAGGTCATGTGCTCAGTCGTGGGTGGTGCATGGGTAACGCTTTGCCCAACTGAGTAACGAAGCGGCCATTGACCTTTGTCCGTGGCGTCTGGGCTGGGCAGGCAGCTGTACCGGGGCCAGCACTCCGACTCATCTACCATCGGCAACCGAGGCACCCGGGTCCCAGCTAACGCTTCGCTCTGCATTGGACCATGGTAACAGGATATCGTATAACCTTGACGAGCGGTTAAGCATGCACCCAGAGCTAGGCACAGAGGAATTAGGAACAGCCTTCGCAAATGAATTTGGGCGCATCAGGTCTGCTTCCAGTTGTCTCGAACGAGCGCTCTTCCTATTCAGCTTGCGTATCGAGGTTACCGAGAGTGGGCATGAGAACCAATGGATGAGATCCACCCATGATGGTCATCCGAGCTGCGGGCGGGGCCGGCTCTGGTGCTCCGACGACCGTTTTCTGGCTTGTTCTCTCTGTGCCTAAGGCTTGTGCATCCTGCAGGTGTACCTCGTTCGAGCAAAGGTAAATACGAGCGTTAGCAAATGAGAGGCAGTAAGAACCTTGAACAAGGTGCAAGTACATGAGCCAGCGCAGAAATCAGACCCCGGAAAGCCTCAGTCCCTGACCCCGACGAGAGCGACGGCTTGTGGAGGCATAACAGCAGCGCCGGCATGACTAGTAAGGGATCCAGGGCATTTTGCACAGCCGGTCGGAGAGGAAGAGAGGGTTCGCGACTGTGCAGAGCGGAGGCGGGGGCGGGGTGGCCAAGCTTCTGCATGGTTGAGTAAAGGATGTCGGCGTCATATTCTGGTCCCCGAATCCTGAGCAAGGATCGCAGGAGCCAGGAGCCGCCCCGCCCAGCGTCGTACAGCACAAGACCACACGAGATTCAGTTCCGTCTGCTCAGCACCCATATTGGAAAGGCACGAGTAGTGTGAACTCTGATCTGGAGAATTGGCCGAGAACGGTTTCAGGCTTCTCACCGTTGACAGTGGGTCCAACCACATCCTCACCGCCTCCGCAGCCTCATGCCGCCCGCTCGTTGTCCCTGCTGCCTTTGCTCAGACATCAGAAAACAGCGCAAACGTCGGGGGCGGCGATCCTGACCAGCCGCCAACCAACGAGCTTGCAGATGCACATCGAGGTAAATGCACGTTCAATTCTTTATTTGGCTACGGCTAAAGGGATCGAAAGACTCGGCATGGCGCTCACCGTCTGGGCTAGCAGGCGTGCAGGCGTGCAGGCGTGGTAGTGGCGCTGAATGTCATGTTCCTTCCGCGCCCGAGGTTGCCTCGAACGCCTTGGACGCCGCAAAGGTAGCCACCCTCAGGTAATCAGGTAATAGCCTCTTGTTGGCATTCCGTGTTTGTGCAGATGGCTGGTGTACTGGAGATTGGAACTCGGAACGGTGAGCCGCTCCATGCATTTGTTGTGCAATTGTTCTCTTCGGATTCAGGTGTTCCAGCTGATCAGTTTGGCGGACCGGCCGGCCGCGTTTGACGGCAGAGCGCTCGGTGCGAACTGCACATGGTTGAACCTCGTTGTCCTCTGACTGCAATAGAGAACGTTTACATCATAGGTGCTTGGCAGCGATCCGTGGGTTGCAGGTGACTGACAAGACAGAGGAGGCGCATGCCGTGTGCTGTGTTACAGCCGGCAGCGCTGCGGAGCAATTAACTCAGCAGCCCGATCGTAAGACTGACGAGAAGTCGCAGATGCACCCCCAGCCGCCCAGATTTACCCAAGACCGGAGATCTGCTGACCCATGACAAGCTGCTGCGACTTTTCAATTAAGATTACACTATACTTTTTGTGCTCTCCACTCGGGTTCCTCATGCATCTTTCGGGCAAGGATGGACAGAGCAGCCAAAACCAAAGCGAATCCTGTGTCAGGCTCCGGTCGACTCGACCGACTGGGCAGTTTACGGATCCGTTAAGCAAACCCAGGGCGGTCGGGTCGGTGCTGTCTGCACTGCATAGGCGAGAAGAGAGAGTGGAGGCGTACGTCGTACATGCCTCGATGCCCATGACAGCCGTGCCGTGTTGCCGTGCCACGGATC
This sequence comes from Trichosporon coremiiforme, assembly GCA_039545355.1. Lineage (NCBI taxonomy): Eukaryota > Fungi > Basidiomycota > Tremellomycetes > Trichosporonales > Trichosporonaceae > Trichosporon > Trichosporon coremiiforme. Next base: position 14,027 of record BCJJ01000085.1, on the reverse strand, counting down.
GTTCCGGGTGGTGAATGACGTACCTCAGTTGTCCCTGTGCTGATGGACGACCCATTCGATCCAACTGAATGCCCCGGCTGGTTCTCACGCAGCGAAATTGAGGAAAAGGAAAGCAAACGCCAACAATCCCGATTACGGAGAGCTGGGCAAACGCTTCCTGACTTGGCCTGACATCTGGGCCGGATGGGATGCCTGGGTCAGCAGCTGGTGGCGGTTACAGCCTGAATTCCAATCCTTGCGTCCTCGGGGGTCTGCCAGGGCCTGTCAGGTCCCTCGGCGGGGGGAACAGGGTGGGGTGCCGTAACCCTCTTCCTGGTCCGGGGTTCTGTGCTCCCACCCCCGCTCCCCCACGGTGCGCAGCACCTCAGGACCGTGCATCTCCATACTGCAATGAGCATGTTGGACAGGACACATAACAAGCTCCGGTATCCGGTCACCTCCCTGCAAGCGGCAGGGTTCGCGGGCTGAGAATAGCAGCCTAAGGTGGCACTCTAAGGACACATGTCTCGACCTGAGCAAGTCACTCACTACACATGTCCATATCGCTAGCAGATCGCTGCCCGAGCATCTCTAGGAATCGCAAGGATCGCGTCGATATGAGGCGCAGCGAGGCGTACGTAGCGGGAACTGCAACTCCTGAACCTCGCCGAAGCACATGTTGCGCCCATGCCGGCTGCTAGAGGAGTTCCGGACCGTAGCGCAGAGCTTGCTTACCCGTACTTTGCGAGGAACTGCTTACTCTTGACCCGGCGGTTCTGCGTGGGGGTTGCGGAGGGGTGCGGAGTGCGCATGGGGGTGGCTGAGCGCGCAGAGTGGGCCTGCCCGATGCACGAGCACAGACGCGAACGGACGGGCTGACGAAGATTCTGACTTGCTCTTCTGATCATTCCTCGTCCTTGCGTCTTGGCGCGACCTTGTCTAAGAATAGTGGCCAAACAGCAGGACCCATCATCGGCCCAGCAGAGCTCTCGAACCGGTTGGTGACGACCGGTTCACTACCCGCAACGCCCATCCGCACTGAGGTCTCGCATTGCTCGAAAAACCGCTCATCACCCCGGATTTGCAGAGCACGGGCCACTCCCGCGCGATCATGTGGACAGAAGATGGACACTTTGGCACAGATCGTTGGCGTTGGCCGCCGGACACGAGCGCGCGGAGGCGCAGAAGCGCGCAAGTGCGCAGAGAGCGGTGCCCGCAGTGGGCTCGCAGTGGACGCGATGGCAGGAGGAGGCATGTTTTGCCTCTTGTCCATTACTCATCATGCGGGCAGTTGAGAGCACGGGACGCTCGACTGGCGGCACCGCCGCTCTGGAACCAGGCTACCACCGCTCTGGGACCAGTCGCCACCATGAGCTGTGGTAACAGTTAGTCCGCGATTCCGATCGGCGATGGTTCACGCTTTCTTGTTCTGGTCTCTTAGACCCAACCCAAGATCGTCGCCCCGACGCTTTCCGCCCGAAAATCAACGCTCCTACGATCACTAGTCTGGTTCGCCTACACTCCACGCAGCACCCACTAGTTCATGCTGTACTCTACTGCGTGATCTACGTGCGCTACGTACTCACTAAATGATGGGAACAGCGGAGAAACTGAACGATAAGATACCAACGACGCAGCGACTGGAAATTGAAGAACGACGGGCGACAATTCGTGGAAACTGCCACCGAGGGTGTATCCGCAGTCTCTCTGCATAGAGGCATGGCCTCTACTGCGCAAGAAGCTCTGCATGCCGTTGCTGGGCACCGAGGCTGGCCGCTTCGGATATCCGTCGAGCGTAGATCCTCGGAGTGCCTACGCCATGGAGTCGCGATCGACAGCCGGACTGCGCGGCGGATCGATGACACTGTTGCCATCGTTACTCCGACGGGTGGCTTCACCAGCCAGCCCCACCGCTGTGACTGTGAGACTGTGAGAGCTCATACTGACCCGCTGATGAGGGCGCTAAGCGCGCATTCTGTGTCTCTCCCTTGAATCTCGAACTTTGACGTACAGAAACGGCGCTACGGCAAAAAGCAAACAGACTAGAGACACTAGACGAAAGGCTAGCAGAGTCTAACGCGCTGCGGCCAACACCGAGTGCGCTAGCAGTAGACTGTGCGCTACGTTAGCACATCCGCGGTCTCGCCTGGGCTAACGCCGCCTCGGTACGGAACTAACTCATCAGCTGGCTCATGTGGGCGGGATACGTTGGCTACTGCCGGAGCAGGGTTGGTCAGCCCGCCGGTCCCGGCACAGCATGCGGCTAGCACGGCTGTTAGGGTGGCTGGAACGGCGTTATCGGCGGAGTGCGGAACGATGGAAAAGATAAGGCGCTCTGCATTCCGCTCACGTGAGTGGGCTTATCTATGTTCGAACTTGGCGATCGGACTCTGATGTTGGCTCGGAGTAACTCATTACGGAGCTCGGACGTGCCTTCGCTGATCGCAGCCGGACCGATGGCGGTGCCGTGGCGTGTGGTCGTGTGCATGCTCTCGTGCATGCGTCGACATGTGTCCCGGTGGCCCCACGGGCAGCGATCGCAGCGATGGCGTACGCTTGCACGCGCTCGGCGTGATTGGAATGTTCGGAGGCGGTGTTGTGAATGCTCCGAGACGTGCTGGTGGCCATTCAAAGGGCACACGACATGAGTCGCGTGCATCGCGTGCTTGCGTGCTTGGTCGCTTGGAATTCGACTTCGACTTCGGACCCGGCCTCAATACGCCGAAAGCGGTATGGCACATTAGACGGCCGCTGGTCCTGGCGGACCTGACGGTCCTGAACACAGCTTGGGGGCCCACCGTCTGCGGAGCTGCGTACCCCGGCGTTGCCAGGGACAGCCGTCGCCGAGGTCTTGGCGGCGAGTTTGTTCATCGGCTCGGCGCGTGTTTACGCGTCCTCGACGCGTTGCGGGGCCTCCGGAGTCACCAGGGGTGCGGGGGCCGACGTAACGGGTCCGGGGGGCAGGGACGGCTTGTTAATTATTTGTGGTTGTCCGCAGCATACCAGCCGGACACCAGCCGACATGCAAGCGACATGAGAAAGCCAGGTTCTCGGCGCTCATAAGCTCATAGAACGACTTTGAGAGGTGTCGGCAGCGTATCGCCGTGTTTGGATGGCGGCCGTCCCTTAATCGCAAGCTTGTCACCTTCGACGGGGGTAATCGCGTCATCGTCGAGCATAATGGCAACAACACCTCGCACGACCTTCACACGACCTTCTTGGTCGTGTGCATGCACGTTTCACAGCCAAGCAGGGTAGTTTATACAGGCCCCGGAGACTTTGCACACGGAAGCGAATACCGGAATTCTGGTCGAAGAGGTCCGAAGAACGCGACGATCCGAAGCTTGGCGATTGTCTCGGCAACGACAGGGCCAGGGGATGCGACCTTCCACACCCCCAGCAATGTGATAAGCTCCCGAGAAGCTGTATAAGGGTGCTGAAGGTTCTATGCAGAGCTCCAGCGCCCTTACAGTACGCTGACAAAACCGCACAGCGGCGATCAGTGTATGTGTCAACCTGACCGCCGAGATCTGACCCAGAACTGGTGCGAACCTTCTTATTGGCGATACTAACGTTGTTCTCTGACCTGTCAGGTTCTTTCTGTTGATGTGCCGACATGCCGACGCGCCGAAAGCGGAAAGCGCTAGAGTACGGTTGATCGGCGATGCTTGGCGCTGGCCAGACCGGCCGCCAGAGCGTGAGAAGGCTTTACCAGGTTGGACTAAGACTGAGATTCTCGACGGACGACGACATCCATAGCGAGATCGTGCCTGGCGCCGACTGCGAGAATCCGACAATCCGTTCGTGGCATTTCGAGCTGAAAATACCCAACATTCCACATGAGAGAGTCGTCAAACGGCCAACATTACTCATGCAGCTCTCTCCCAGCGTCAGCTGTCACTCTCCAGACAGATCAACAGGTCCACTTCACCCTACGAGAGGTATATCCAGTTTACGCTCCATAGCAACGGTAACTCTGGTAAACAGCCTTCCCCATGACAAATTCCGTTATCCCCATTCTGCGACCAGCATGCGGACGGGTGTGACAGGAACCTGCGGCGGAGCAAACTAAGGTGCACTATGACGATGCGTTCGGTGTCTTTGTGAGAATCGGACGAGAAGACCGAACGACCGAGACTGCGCAGCGGAGGCGCTGCCGAACCCGTTAGCTGCGCTCTAACAACGTGACCGTGGTTGGCCCTTCCGGCTTCAGTCATGGAGGCTATGAATCATTGCCGCAGATGAGTATCGGATCTCGTTAGGAGATTGGGAGGCGAAACGGACACGTCGCCGGCCGTCCGGGCCGGTCGAGAGAATGTGAAAGACGAAAGTATTACACAAGTGTAATCAAACCCTTATCGAGGTCAAATGGCGATAAGAAATGTGACTCGATTTGTAAAGCGGAACTCTGCGGCGAACGTCGGCAAGCTTCGGGACGTTTCGGCTCGTCGGCAACCGTAAGCCAGATTTTTCGGTATACCGACGCCTCGCTCGCCTTCTTGGGCACTGCGCGTTCCCCATTCCTCCCCGCTCGTTCGCTCGCATCCGGACAGTCTAGCCCTGTCTGTGTCGCGCCTTCAGCCGTTCCGGTCGCTCTTTCCCTCAGATCCTCAGGCATAGCCAGGCTTTGTCCACTCAGCCTCCTTCGCTTCCTTCGCTTCTGCGGAGACATAGCCGTCTTCCTGTACCGTAGTCCCACCGAATCGGGCTGTCACCCGCGTGCAGCCTATGATCCAGACCCAGCCGCGATATGCCCAGACTCGTAGAGGCGCGGTCCAACCCCTTGTCATCGCCACCGAATACGCGCCACCATCGTTCTTCACCCTTCCGCATGACTCGACATGGGCTCCAGGCTGCGGGCTGCGCGCTGCTCCATGGCACCATGGGTACTGACCGACACGGCGACCCGGCGAATTTTGCTGTTACCTCTTCACACTCCTTCTCACCGCGCGGTCCCCGTTCGTCGCGCGCTAACTACAAAAAACTGCACACCCCAGCCCCATACTGATCTCCCCCATCTCCCTTCTGTTACTTGCTTGCCACTCACCCAACACAGCACATAGGACTTACCCATTTGTCTTACCTCCAGAGTACAATGGACCACGATGAGGCCGCTGCGTCCACCGCCTCCAGCTATGAACTCTCCCGTGTTTCGACCGCCGCGCGCCGTCCGAGCCGTACCGCCCTCGACCGTCCCCAGCTAGCTCCCTTTAGCTCTGCCTTTGGCGGGTTCACCCCCCTCGACACACCGCCCGTCACCCCGCCAGAGGACAATGAGAAGGTGGAGCCTATTCCGCCAGCACCCGTCGACTATCTTTCGTACAAAGAGGCCGTCCCGGGACCGAGCCTGCCGCCAACACCTGGAGAGACCGAGTTCTACCCGACCGACGTAGAGAGCGGCGCCAGCACGCCGCCCTCGCCTACTGCGCACAACTCCACTGCGGACCTCACTAGCGCCGAGCTCTCCAATGAGGCCGCAACTCTGCCGCCGATCGACCGCGGCCGAGCCGCGATCATGTACCTCGTCGCCGTGACGCTGATCGAGGCGACCGTCTGGGGCCTTCCCTTCTCCGTCGGCGTACTGCACGAGTACTGGCTGTCCGAGCTGTTCCCCGACCCCTCTGCCGCCGGCGTGTTGACGCTTGCCTCCACGCTGCCCACCGGTCTGCTCTACTTCTGCGGCGTGTTCATGGGCCCGCTCTTCACCGCGTTCCCGTGGTTAGAGCGGGAGCTCCAGTTCGCCGGACTCTTCGTTTCGACCGCCGGTCTGCTTGCGAGCGCGTTTGTGACGCAGCCGTGGCAACTCATCCTCACCTTCGGCATCATGTTCCCGATGAGCGGCAGCGTGTACCTCCCCTGCGCGACGAACTTGTTTGAGTGGTGGAAGGCGCGCCGCGGCATGGCCACCGGCATCATGTACGCTGGCACCGGTCTGGGTGGATGCGTGTTCCCGATCGTGGTCACGGCGCTGCTGAAGGCGTTCGGCTACCGCACGACCATGGTGTCGCTCGCCATCGCCTACCTCATCCTAATCTCGACGTGCCTTTGCTTCACGAAGCGCCGCGTGCCGCTCCCGACCTACGTCACCGGCGGACGCCGTAAGCGTACCCGGCCTCCCGTTGACTGGAGCTTCCTCCGCCGCCGCGCGACCTGGGTCGGCTTCGCGTTCATGATGGTGCACTCGCTCGCGAACTTTGTGCCCCTGCTCTGGATCACATCCTTCGCGACGCTCGTAGGCGCGAAGAGCCCGGATGGTCCCGCGCTCGTCGCGATCGTGAACGGTGTCACGGCGTTCGGCAACTGCCTCTCGGGGTGGGTGTCAGACCGCGTCCCGTGCCGCATCGCAGTCTCCGTGTCCTGCCTCATCGCGGCGATCAGCACGGCGACGCTCTGGGGATTCGGTGACGATGAGAAGTTCCTCCTCGCGTTCGCCGTCATGTGGGGTCTTACTGCCGCGAGTCTGGCGGGCATGTGGGGCGCGATGATCACCACGATCGCGCAGAACGACCCGTCCACCACTGTCGTCGCGTTTTCGGCGTTCATGACGCTCAAGGGCATTGCGAGCTTCACGTCCGGCCCCATCTCGACCGCCCTCCTCAGCTACAGCCCCATTGCTGGCGCGCCCGGCGCGTACGGCAGCACCAACTACGGAGTGCTCATCATCTTCACTACTGTTATGACCGGTGCTGGAGGACTGATCACCATTGCGTTCCCCGGATAGGCCCCATGTTTCTATAAGGACAATAGCACATCCCCCTTTTCCCCAATCACCCTGTCTCTTGACCCTGTTCATCACCCTGCACAATCACCACGGACAATCTGCTCCCCGCATTCATCTCCTGCATGTACGACGAACGAACAAACGATCAATCCCCTTCCCCCTGTTCATAGACTTCAATACCACCTGCCGTAGTTGATGCCATTTCACGAAGATTAGGAAGCCTTTGAGTGCGCTGCGGACGGCTACGCGACGACTCGCGGACGGGGGTACGAGCAACGCGAGCAAGCGAGGTGTGGGTCCGCCCAAAGGTCCTCGACCCTGTGGGCTGGTGGCGTCGAGGACGGCCAGTCGGCGAACGCCGGCCGAAGATCTCCTCAAGCCTGGACTCTGCACTTGTATTTGCAAGTCGGACTTGCGCGGCTGACGCTTGAAGTGTTCAGACGTGGTGCAAGTTGCCGAACTCATCCTCGTAGAGGATGTCATCGGCCCTGCACCAGACGTGTGTCCTGAGGCGGCTTGTGTCAGCGCCCTTGGGGTAGCTCTTCTCCATGCCGAGGCGGTGGGAGGACTTGGGCTGGCCGAGGGCGACGCGCCGCTTCTCGAAGAACACGTACCCGGCGTAGTAGACGCGGGACGTGTTGCCTGCCGTCGGGCCGCGCTTGGCCAGGAAGTCGTTCAGCTGCTTGCTCTGGATGTTGATCTTCTCGCTGAACTGCGCTCCGAGGTCACGCAGGAAGGCTGCGCGCGTCACGCCCTCGAGCTTCAGGTGTACTTCGATCTTGCGGCGAACGACGTCACAACTGTCCAGCACAGGCACGCTGTCGTTCTCCTCGCCCTCGAGCTTGACGCCGGTCACGTCCGCCGTCGCCGTGGTAGGCTTCGGCGCCTTGGCCTTGCCCTTCCTTGCGGGCTTGCCAGCTTCGGCGGCCATGCCGGCCGCAGCGGAACCAGCAGGCGGCGCGTTCTCCTTGCCCGCCGCAGCGGTCTTGGGCTTGGGCATCTTCTCGCCACGCCGCTCCATGTCGAGGAAGAAGCGCGTCGCAGCCTCGTACACGCCGCCGTCGCAGCCCTGCATCGAGCCAGTGTACCGCATGAAGCGGCCCCAGGAGTTGGAGTTGACGCCGAGCTCGCGCTGCATCTCCGTCGTCTTGGCGCCGCCGTTCTCAATGTACTTGCGCAGCTTGCCGCGGATCTGGTTGCACGACCACCTGAACTCGACGTCCGGGTCGTCGCTGATCATGTACGTCTTCGTCGCGGGCATCGTGTGGTCGTCTCTTCGCGTCTGTGGGAGTGGGTTGGGCTGTGGGAACTCCCAACAGCCGCTCCACCTGCGCACAGACTAGACATGGACGCGTTATAATGTCGGGGTCGGAAGTAAATCAATCTCGTCATGATCTTGTAATCCCTTTGCCACCCGGTCACGTGATGAGTTAGCGTGCGTTCAGGTGGCGACGTCTTGGGCCTTTAACGCGTGATACCCCGTGCACCCGTGCATATGCATGCTTGTGCGACTGCTGAGTGATTGTAGACTGTGAACCCTGCGTAATCTCGCTTCATGACGCAGCAGCGGTTACACTGCGAGGTGGTGCACTTCTAACGTCAACAGACGGCAGAAAGCCTCACTTACCATGTCGTCCACGGGCATCTCCAAGTGCAACCTCCGCTACCCAGCAAGCTGAGCAGCCTGTCTTCAGCCCCAAACGTGCCGATACCATCATAGATATGAATACGGACAAATTCGGGCAGATTCCAATGCTTAGGATGTCTGGGCGGCACGTCTTCGTCGCGTCTGCCACACCGCCACGGCCGAGTGAAGTTGGCACTTTGTCACCGCAGCTATTCTCCGCCACGAACGCGAAGGAAGGCACATCTGAGAGGCTCAGGAGGGCGAACCAAGAGACCACAGACGTGCAGCGACATGGAGCAGCCATACGCTGCTTGACTTGCCACTCGCGACGCTCCGGCGGCCAAGGGATCGGCACTGAGCACCACCGCACGCACCTTCCCTCCACAGACACGGCTGCCCTGGAGATCGTATTAAGCCGCGCAGTACTGCTACTGAGGGGCGAGTCAGAGCTAAGATGCAGCAGAACGCTCCACAGCCGCAGTCAGCTTCCACGCGAGCCCGGCTGCGACAGGCTACCCTACCACCCGCCCCTTCCCGCTCCCACGGGATGCACGCGGACAGCCCAGTACCCGCTGAACTGCGAACAGTACTGCCAATTACTCGCATCGCGCAGCTGCGATGTCGGCCAGCGGAATGCAGTCACTAGAGCGGCCGGCACCTGTCTTGTTTGCAGATCCACCAGATTTGATGACCTCATCCGTTATCAGGCTCTCTGATATCTGACCCCTCTAAATCCGGCTTTCCGGTCAATCTGCGCTGGAGCCTGCCTCTTCCAGCACTTATGCATCGAGCTGGAACAAGCACAGCGTTCTGGATATCGCGGACCCAACTCGAGCGTGGTCACGTGTTGGCTGGTTTAAGCGCCGAGGCCGACAGCGTCCCTCACGCCTGTGCGCCGGCGTTGTCCGCCCGGATCGGGACATCGTAGCGAGGTAGACGAGATTGGCAGGCTTTCATGCTGGTTGGCTTGCAGGGTTCTGGCTGATTACATCACCACGTGTCCTGGGCCGAGGTCGCGGGCGACCCAGCTTCCTGCTGACCTTTTCTGCATGCTTCTTTTCTTCTTTGTCTCTTGCAAGATTGCGCATGAAGGTAGCAAGCGCACAGTCGAGTCCGTGTATCTTTTTTTAAGACTCCTAATGCGTGCTCATTCGTTGTTTGCGGGGTGGGGAGCGAAAACAACACGGCGTCCAAAAGGTCAGATGTACTGGCGCGGCATTTCAAATGAGCCGCGAAAAGGTCAGATAACCCTGCGATGGGCGGGCAGCCGCGGGCAGAAAGGTCAGATATGCAGTCGGATCTGGGTGTGGACTCTGCTCCCGCACCCGTCGGTTATCAACGCCAACCCAGGCCTCGTACTGGTCGTTCCCTCTCGTGCCCCCTCGTTCCCCACCGGCTAGCAGGCGACTTAACCCCCCCACCGTCCATTCGCGCCGCTCCGTTATAAGCGCCAGACGCCCACCGACTCGCTCCTCCTCTCCCCATATCCTTCTCAAAAATGACCGTCGCTACCCAGTACAAGAACCAGTGCTACGTCAACGGCAAGTGGGTCTCGTCCGAATCCGGCAAGACCTTCGCCGTCACCAACCCCGCCAACGGCGAGCACATCGCCGATGTCCCCGACATGACTGAGGAGGAGGTCCTCGGCGCGGTCAAGGCTGCTGAGGACGCCTTCCCCGCCTGGTCCAACACTCCCCCCAAGGTGAGCTCTCCCCGCCGCGATTCTGGCGATCTGCATCGCTAACGAACAGGCTCGTTCCGACATCATTATGAAGTTCTACCAGCTCATGATGGAGCGCACCGACGAGCTCGCCAAGCTCATCACCCTCGAGAACGGCAAGCCCCTCGCTGACGCCGTTACCGAGCACAAGTACTCGGCCTCCTTCATGGAGTGGTTCGCCGCTGAGGCCATGCGCACCGACGGCGACGTCATCCCCTCGACCATCCCCGGTCTGCGCAACATCGTCATCCGCCAGCCCATCGGTGTCGTCGGTATCATTACCCCCTGGAACTTCCCCTCTGCCAGTGAGTAATCTTATCCGAAGGTGGAGCGCCGGCTAGCTCTGATGGCGGCATCGGCCGCCCGGAGCATTAGCCGGGTTTCTTGCTGGAATGTAAGACAGCTTCCGGGCGCCAGAGCTGCCTAGGGGCGGGTAGGTCCGCCTATGGAGGTGCCAGCCAGCTCGCCAAGTGGTGCACTGGCTATCTACTGGGGGTCCTGGTGGCTGAGGGCCAGTTGGTGCTCGAGGGGAGTGTCGGTCGACGCTCTCTCACTCGGGGATCATTTGGTGTCTACGATGGCAAGGTGTTCCGAAGAGTAGTTGCTGACATCCAGTGATTACCCGCAAGGTCGGCCCCGCTCTCGCCGCCGGATGCACCTGTGTCGTCAAGGCTCCCTCTGACACCCCCCTCTCCGCCTTCGCTCTCATGGAGATCGCCGAGGAGGCCGGTGTCCCCGCTGGTGTCATCAACGTCATCTCCTCGCGCAACTCTCGCATGTGCGCCAAGATCCTCTGCGAGCACCCCGTCATCAAGAAGATCTCCTTCACCGGCTCGACCGGTGTCGGCCAGCAGCTCGCTGCCCAGTCCGCCTCGACCCTGAAGAAGATGTCCATGGAGCTCGGCGGCAACGCCCCCTTCATTGTCTTCGAGGATGCCGACATTGACGACGCTGTCAAGGGCGCCGTCATTGCCAAGTTCCGCTCTTCTGGCCAGACCTGCGTCTGCGCCAACCGTCTCTACGTCCACGAGAAGGTCTACGACGAGTTCACCACCAAGCTCGCCGACGCCGTCCGTGCCTTCGTTGTCGGCAACGGCATGGACAAGGGTGTCACCCACGGTCCCCTCATCCACGAGCGCGCCGTCGCCAAGGTTAAGGAGCACGTCGAGGACGCCGTCTCCAAGGGCGCCAAGGTCCTCGTCGGTGGCAAGCCTGGCAAGGGCAACTTCTTCGAGCCCACTGTCCTCGTCGACGTCCCCGTCTCTGCCCTCGTCAGCAAGGACGAGACCTTCGGCCCCCTCGCTCCCTGCTTCAAGTTCTCTTCTGAGGAGGAGGTCATCAAGCTCGCCAACGACACCGAGTACGGCCTTGCTGGCTACTTCTACTCGCGCGACATCGGCCGTGTCTGGCGTGTCGCTGAGGCGCTCAAGGCCGGCATGGTCTGCGCCAACTCCGGCGTCCTCTCGCAGGCCACCATCCCCTTCGGCGGCATTGACATGAGCGGGCAAGGAGTTGAGGGCTCAAAGCACGGTATCGATGAGTACATGGTGAAGAAGCTCATCGCTATGGGAGGCCTTGGAACGAAGTACTGAGTGTAGAAGAGTAGAGGTTCCGTGAGATATTGTCAGTAGTTTTCATGCCACTTGTAGTTTAGTCCACCAAAAGTGCCACTCACGTGGGGCTCCCCTGGAGTTGTCTCACCTGTGTCTGTGCGTCCATGCGCCCCTCCTGCGCCCCTCGGTCTGGGCCTGGTCCCCAGCTGTCAGTTTGAGAGGTCCAGTGCTGCATCTGCGACTTTGCTACGAGAAACGGGTGGAGTACAGGAACGAACAAAGTTGCATAGGTGCTCTACTTCTTCTCTCCCTTCTTCATCTGGTTCATGACAGCCTGATACTCGCGGTTCAGCCTGTGGCCATCGTTCTTCTTGTCGTGCAGCAGCGACATGTCGAAGCCCTCCTGCGCGCCGAGCCCCTGTGCCGCGCGCATCTTGTACTTGCGGATGGCGCGTTGGTCGGCTGCCGCGCCTGCCTGGTCCATGGCCAGCAGGTCGCGCGCACTGATTGATCCGCCCTCGAGCGGCCGGAGACGTGTGACTGGCCCGTCGTCGTCGGACTCGCTGTCTGACGGCGCGAGCGCGTGTAGGTTGGCCGGGTCGAAGGCAGCCGGTGACAGGGAGCGGGTACGCTGGCGTTGGCGTTTCGGCGAGGGCGAGCGCCGGCGCGGGGGAGTGCGCGATCGCGACCGCGAGTACGCACGCTTCCGTGGCGGCGTACGTGAATGGGAGCGGTAACGACGGTCGTCGTATCTGCCACCTCGGTCGTAGCGGTTGTAGGAGCGGGAGCGGGATCGATCGTACCTCCGGGGAGAGGGCGGATAGCGCCGACGTCCGCGGTCTCCGCCGTCGTAGGATCGAGAGCGAGACCGAGAGCGCGGCATCGAACGGTACTGCCTACGGTCGTAGCGATCGTAAGAACGAGAGCGAGACCGCGAGTCGTACCGCCGCCTATCCCTCGACCTCGACCTAGAGCGCGACCATGACCTTGAGTCACGGCCCCTCGACCTCGACCTGGACCTCCCACGCTCAGGCTCCGCTTCCACCTCGCCATCCTCGTCGCTGTCGTCGTCATCGCTCTCGCGACCCGCATTCAGGTCGTAAGCTCCCGCATCAGCGAAGATGTCCTCCTCCTCCTCGGGGTTCGGGGGCGGCGACGGCGTCTTCTTCCGCCTTGGCGGCGGGGAGGGCGAGCGTCGTTGGTTCTTCTCGCGGAACTGCTTCTCGCGCTCCGCCAGGCTCAGCTTCGGCTCCTCCGCCTTGCCCTTTCCCTTGTCGCCGATGGACTTGAACTGCGCGTCAGTTGCATGCCGCCGACATGCAACTCACCTTGCTGCTTTCCTTCTTCTCGGGTTTCTTTTCCACCACCGGCTTCGGCTTGGAAAACGCCGCACTCCCGAGCGCGTCGAGCTCGTCCTCAACCTTGGCGCCCTTCTCGCGCTCCAGCTCCGCCTTGCGCTTCGCCAGCAGCGCAAAGTCGAGACCCTTCACGAGCACAGAGTGCTCGGCGTCGCCGCCCAGGAACGCGCGCTGCGTCTCGACCTGATGTCAGCTAAGAGCAAGCAATTGTTAGCTACCTTGTCGGCATCGGTGCCGGCTTCCGCCTTGCGCCGCTCAAAGTCTGCCAGAACCTGCTCAACCTGATATCAGCTGCACACCAGAAGTTCTGCTCACATGCTTGTACTCGCCGCCGTCGCCCTGGCGGCGCATCGCAGCGCGGTCCTTGTACTCCTGCTCAGCGGTGGCGGGAGCCTTCTGCTGCGACCGGGGACGGAACCGGGTCACCGCCTCCTTCGCCTCGGCCTCATCCTTTGGCCTCTCCTTCCTGACTGTCAGCTACTCGCGGGGGCCTTGAAAGCTGGGCACCTAATACGTACTCGAACGCCGATCGTCCTTTGCCCTTGCTACGGTTGAAGCGGTCCTTTCGCGCGCCGCCAAGTGTTCCCCGGGAACGCGACGACTCGCCGCCCTGCCGCGGCTTGCTCAGAAGTGAGCGAAAGGCGTCCTGGGGTCAGCTGAATAAGATCGCATGGTAGCTCACCTGGTCCATCTCGCTGGTGAGGTGTGCGGATGACCGAGTGGAGGTACTCATGACGCGAAAACAAAGGTGCTGGGTGGAGACACTGGCGAGCGTGGGAGAGTCACTTTGTATTGCTCAAGGGTTAGAATGCGCCGGTCATGACTCTTTTCTGCACCTTCCCGCTCAACACGTCGATACCTATGCATGACAACTACAGAACAAAGTCTCCACTATGCATGATGCTGAGCTAGAAGGGCCCTCTGCGAAGAGGTGCGAACGCCAGATCGCTCGTGAGAGAGCTGCTCCCTTCCCTCACGTGACCACATCACGGTGACTCCGTGGCGTAATTGGTAGCGCTTCAGATTCCAATGACTGGGATATACAAACGTATTCCTGAAGGTTGTCCGT